>JAQJVL010000810.1:286565-362252 GCA_035578905.1 Stictocephala bisonia
CCCAAGTGGCAACTAACAAAGAAGATGAGCTATCCATCTTATGCTCGGAATTGGATCCAGACATTCTCGTGGTGAGTGAGACTGGCTTCAGTCAAACCACCAAAAGCCACTTCCAAATTCTAAATTACAATTTAGTGAATGCATTCTGTAGAGAAAAACAAAAGGGGGGAGGAGTGGGCATTTTTACAAAGCTAAATACAGTGACAAGTAACTTGCCACTTGCCACTGAAAAACACTCTGAAATCACCGGGATAAAGCTATCAACAAAAACTTATAAATTGCATATCATTGGACTATATCGCTCTCCCAGTGGTGATGAAGGCGTCGTCTTCCAGCAGTTTGAGGCTTTATTGAACGGATTGCTCAGTGATAACGTTCACTTCATTCTGTTGGGAGATTTTAACATTGACGTTTTAGACGAAGATAACAAGATGACCAAAAGGTTTAAAGACGTACTAACCACATTTGGCCTAACATGGTCAGTGAATACCCCCACCAGAGTGACGCCCACGTCGAAAACTGCAACTGACAACGTCATAAGCAACATATCAAACATAATTACAACTGTTGTATGCACGGCGATCTCTGACCATGATGCTCAGCAGGTGGTTGTTACGGACTGCCAGCAGGAAAAGAAACTGCCGGTAGTCTCTATACAACGAGAACTATACCCGGAAATATTGCACTTTTCAACACAAAATCATCTAAAGAACGTTGGTATTTCCTACAGCTTCCCACCTTCAATGAAAAATTTACAGCCTTCAACGACACTTTACTTTTCAACTTAAATAGGATCTGCCCTTTAAAAAACAAAAAAATCTCAAAAACGACTGACGATTCCTTGGATAACTTCTGGCATATTAGTCTCACGAGAGAGAATAAAATTCCTCTCAATAATTGTTAAGAAGTCCCAGGATATTGATTTCAAAAATTATTTAAAAAAATACAAACAAATATATAAGAAAGTCATTAGAGCTGCAAAGGCCTATGACACCTGTAAAACACTTAAAAGCTCTTCCAATTTGGCAAAAACAGCCTGGAAAATAATTAACTCAAAATCAAATTCAGCCAAGTCAAATCAAATAAAATTAAAAATTGAAAATGAGTTTTTTAGCAGCCCTGTCAGAGTAGCTAACGAATTCAACAAGTTTTTTCTGAGGTTGCTGGGTGTAACAACCAATTTTCAGCACCATACAGCGTTACCAAAGACCGGAGCCCCGCGGACTCTATGATGCTAGCCCCGGTTACTGAGCAAGAAGTCGCTCGTGTCATACAACAGCTTCCCTCCAAAAAGACATATGACACCAATTATATGTGAACGTGGCTAATAAAAAGTGTGTAAAAAACATAGTCAGCCCCTAACAGCCCTAGTCAACGATTCTTTTCAGTCTGGAATATTCCCAAATGCATTGAAAAAGGCTAAAGTTGTACCAATATTCAAGAAAGATGACCCACACTTAATAAATAATTACTGCCCTATCTCGATTCTCCCAGTTTTTAGCAAGATCTTTGAAAAACTTTTTCTCATACAACTCTCAAAATGTCTAGATAAATACAATCTGCTTTCGAAGGACCAATTTGGGTTCCGGGCAGGAAAGTCCACAACGGATGCAGTAATGAGTCTCGTTGACTTAATTGTTGAAGGTATTGAGGATAAGGAACATACACTCAGTGTATTTCTCGATCTCTCAAAAGCCTTCGATTGTGTGGATCGTCAAATTATGTTACAAAAACTCAAACACTATGGAGTCTGAGGAGTGCCACTAGCGTGGCTTGACTCGTACCTCAACAACAGAACACAATATGTGAGCATCTCAGTTCATTCATCTTCAAATTTAAAGCTGAAGTATGGGGTACCACAGGGATCTATACTCAGTCCACTATTGTTTCTTATTTACGTTAATGACGTTGGCTCGGCTTTACAATATGGACATTTAGTCCAGTACGCCGATGACACGACTGTCCTCTACAAATCAGTCTCAACGGAACTCTTGGAAATTCAATCGTTTCTTGATTTGAACAGTTGCACCCAACATTTTAGATAATTAAATTTAAATACCAATAGTTCAAAAACAAATTATTTGCAATTCTGCTTGAGACCCGAGGCCTTAGTAAATAGTCGATTAGTAATGGCAGACAACACCGTCTTACAGGAGGTTGAGTCAGCAAAGTTCCTTGCGATATACTTTGATCGAAGTTTGACCTGGACTAGCCATGTGAACCATGTCTGTGCCAAAGTTTCATCAGGCGTTTACGCCCTGAGGAAACTGTCAAAGTTTTGTCCAACTCAAGTTCTTCTCATGGTCTACTTTGGTCTAATTCATTCCCACCTTAGCTATGAAATCCCAGTATGGGGTGGATGCTCAAGCACCCAATTCCAACGAATTTTCAGACTACAAAAAAAAAGCAGTACGTATTATATCAAAACTGAATTCTAAAGAGTCGTGTAAACCAGCCTTTATTGAGCTGAGATTACTAACACTGCCCTGTCTCTACATCCTTGAAACTACTCTCCTCTGTATGACCAAGTGTCACCTTATGCGAGGTAGTGACATACATACGTACGGAACCAGAGGCAGGGACAATTACAGAATTGGACAGCACAGAACGGCGATATACGATCGCTTACCGTCGCAGGCGGGTGCTACGTTTATCAACAGCCTACCTGACTCAATGAAAAACGTTCCAGTGCCCCAGGCACTAAAAGTCAGACTGAAGAGTTTCTTGACTCAAAAGGCCTTCTACTCGGTGGGGGAGTTTCTCCAATACAACTGGGAGAGCTAATCTCGGCTCGAAGTTGGGATGGAAATTGCCAGAGTATGAATGAAGGTGTGAATGAATATTGAACATGTATGTGTGAATGAGAGAATGAGTGGTGTGTTTTCAAGTTTCATGTTTATATTTATCTAGATTTATTTATAGCACAATATGACGTTTTGTATACAACCATTTGTTGTCAAACACAAATAAAGATTTATTATTATTATTATTAATTATCCGTCAGATATTGCATATTTGTTCTAACCTAAACATTAAAACTGTAATTGCAATATTCCTAGTAGTGGGGTGATTTTACTCTAAGCCTAGTACACTGCTTGTAAGGAAATAACTTACACAAAAACTACGCATAAGTATATATTTTTAACAAACACAAAAAATTTCAGAAGAGCAAAATTGAAAGTTGTGTCAAATATTGTTTATATCTTATATACTTTTTAAATTCAAGAAGGGTATAACATTTGTAAACAATTAGGAACGAAGAAAAATATTGAAAACCTTCCAAAACTGTTCTAACCACATATAAAACTCTGTGAATGTTATCCAGAGAAAAATAATAGAAATAAATTATATTACACTCAATAAAATCAACGAATACGTTGATGTATTGTATTTTCTTAACATTATATATTTAGATAATAATGAGACATATCACCAAACTATAGTCTAACCAATAAATACTACAACAAAATATTTATAAAGATTCCGGAAAAAGAAAATACTACCATTTTTGTTAAAATAAACTGTATTTTTTATCTCCAAAATAAGAGTTGTAGTGACATCTATTATTTGTGAAATACTTCCAAAGCCTTCGCTAACTCTAATATAAATCTGGACTGGAATAACTGACTGACATAAATGTTTACCCACTTCGGAGTAACATTTTGAAATTTGTACTGATGGTAGGTCTAACTATTCATACTCGTATTTCCAATTAACAGGGGTTGAACATTTGTCCCATACATGGGTGGCTCGGCTCGTCCGTACAAAATATGTCCCATACATGGGTGGCTCGCCTCGGCTCGTACGTACAAAATATGTCCCATACATGGGTGGCTCGGCTCGTCCATACAAAATATGTCCCATACAAGGGTGTCTCGCCTCAGCTCGTCCGTACAAAATATGTCCCATACATGGGTGGCTCGGCTCGTCCATACAAAATATGGTTTCGTTTAAGACCATTTAACCAATAAAGCTAAATTTAAGGTACACTTAAAAAGCACAAAATCCTAGGCTTTAGATTCTTTCTGTTATAGCTATTTACAGGAAGGAAATAGAATTATAACGGTAGGATGTTATTACATCGTGCTTGTGACAAATAATTTTAAAAGACAAGCATTAAAATGAAAACCTCTTTTTTATTCATTACCGAAATCTGATATGAAATTTTCCAGCAATGAGGAGTTTTTTAAATTTTTGATCTGTTTGAGCGTAAAAGGGTTGTAACAAACCAATACAATTAATTAATCTATCTGAAATGTTCTACGAATTGTAGTTTCCTTCCAATAGGGCTTACAAATCAAAATCTGCACTTCAACTCTCAGAGTAGATACATTTTCGTTTCAATTGTATAAGCTGGATGAATTTGTATTCTGATGGCATAGTTTTATAAAGCATACGATTCTCTGGA
The DNA here is from genome assembly GCA_035578905.1 of Stictocephala bisonia. NCBI lineage: Eukaryota > Metazoa > Arthropoda > Insecta > Hemiptera > Membracidae > Stictocephala > Stictocephala bisonia. The sequence goes on from JAQJVL010000810.1 coordinate 290,974, forward strand.
ACTTTCAAATTTACAGCTGGTTTCTGTCTATTATAGTTTTCTGAATAAAAAGTAACTCCGGCGTGGTGGCTCAGTGGCTAAGGTTTTGGAATGTAGAGGGCAAGTTCCAAGGTTCGAATCCCCACTGAGCCAATGGTCGGTACTTCACTCGTTGAATAAAGTTCACGCACAGGCTTGCAAGCCCATGGGACTGGTGAGTTAAGTTTTATTTTTAAAAAACTATTTTTCGAAGTAATATAGTCACTTTATATTTTCGTACATTTTGGCTGGCCCACTTTTTGTTCTTAAGTTATTAGGTATATCAACCAGCCGATTCTAATCGATCTAACCTAGCAGTATTCCGCGAGGCAAAAGGCCGAACTTATTTCGCAAGCCACCCGGGATCAAGTTGGATATCATCCATGATCAACTTAGATTAGCCATCCTTAATCAGCTTGTGTAGCATCATGATCAACTTGGGTAGAACCAGTGATCAACTTTCTTAGGCACTAAGAGCAAATTTGGTAGCACTCGTAATCAGCATGGGTAGTACCCGAGATAATCGTGAGTAACAACTATGATCAACTTGGATATCAAACGTAATCAACTTGGATTAGCCATCCTTGATCAGCTTGTGTAGCATCATGATCAATTTGGGTAGAACCAATGATCAACCGGAGTTACTTTCTTAGGCACTAAGAGCAAATTTGGTAGCACCCGTAAAAAACTTTTTTTTACATGATGATGATTTTAAATGAAACATGGGTAGTACCCGAGATAATCGTGAGTAACAACTATGATCGACTTGGATATCATACGTGATTAACTTGTATAGCCACCCTAATCAGTTAAGGTAGCACCCGTAATCACGTATGATATGTTCCTTATTCTGGACTTAAAGTGAGATATTACCAAATAAAACATTGAACACCCGATCATCTACCAATATTTAACAACTGCAGCAAACAAGTTAACACTAGCTCAGACTTGCAAGTAACTTGCAGGTAACTTGTGGTTAACTGTAGGACCAAACTCTTGACCATGCTTCAAACTTATAAGCAAATAATTTGCATATCTCAGAACGTATGTGTACCTCATTGCATATCTGTGTTGATCCTCATTTAGCTCTACAAAGTATAAATAGCATAAACAACATTCTCTTAGTCAATAATACAATTGTTAATAGGGATGATGGCACTGCCTCAAAGGATACTAGTAAAAATAAATATATTTCAAAATAACAATTTTTATTATAACATTTATGTTCAGAGTTTCAATAAGCTATTTATACATAAGGAGACACCTTTATATAATGTTACATTCAACAGTTTAACTAACTATTAACACATATTTGGTATCGGTTTATAATCTTCCTACATCTAATGTGCTTTTAGCTGTATATTTATAAAAAGATTTGTAAATATACAGGTATACGGGGGGTTAAGGTAGCACCCGTGATCAACTAAGGCACCCGTGATGAACTAAGGCACCCGTGATGAACTAAGGTAGCAACCGTGATCAACTAAGGCACCCGTGATGAACTAAGGTAGCAACCATGATGAACTAAGGTAGCACCCATGATCAACTAAGGCACCCGTGATGAACTAAGGTAGCAACCGTGATGAACTAAGGTAGCACCCGTGATCAACTAAGGTAGCAACCGTGATCAACTAAGGCACCCGTGATGAACTAAGGTAGCAACCGTGATGAACTAAGGTAGCAACCGTGATGAACTAAGGTAGCACCCGTGATCAACTAAGGCACCCGTGATGAACTAAGGTAGCAACCGTGATCAACTAAGGTAGCAACCGTGATGAACTAAGGTAGCAACCGTGATCAACTAAGGCACCCGTGATGAACTAAGGTAGCAACCATGATGAACTAAGGTAGCACCCGTGATCAACTAAGGCACCCGTGATGAACTAAGGTAGCAACCGTGATCAACTAAGGTAGCAACCGTGATGAACTAAGGTAGCAACCGTGATCAACTAAGGCACCCGTGATGAACTAAGGTAGCAACCGTGATCAACTTGGGCAGCATTCTTGATTAACTTGGGAATGCGGCAACGAGGGTTTAGAGGCATATCCCCTAACGTGCACAGCTACTTTATACATAGGAAAACTGTAGGTGTTGCGAAACCAATATGAAGTTCTAAGTTCTGAATGATTAGTATGCCATGCATTCAGAGGGTTCTGTTTTACAAAGGTGTGTGAATAAGGCTTTTTTGAGCCAGCTTTTGACTTTATATAAATCAAGACAACAATTAAATCTGATGTTTGCCACAGGTAAGCCCTGTATTTCTAGGTATATAGCCTTTACTAAGACCAATAGTTCCGGCCTGTATCTCGCTGAGAGTGATACGTTGTAACCGCGCGCTCCCGTGTACTGCTCAACATGGTCTCTGTTCTCTGTGAGTAATGAAGCCTCAACTTGTTACCATTAGTGCAACGGCCTCCTAACTGTCGCATACTCCTAACTGTAGCCTATATCAAGGAAATACGTCGTCCTATGGCAAAACAAATAGGAGCCAAGGAATTACAAGTAAAATTTCTCTTTCTGTATTTTATTAGGGATGTAAATCTCATAATATATAGCTGTATTAGGCTAGTTGGAAATATGTATTTATTTATTTAAAATTTGAACTTTTGTAAATAAGTTTTGATCGGTTACGGTTATCTTGTACTGTACTGGTTCTCCCCCTTACTCTTTCTGAACGAGTTCCCCGGACATATCAATGGGGCTTGAGTAGAGTAAGGTTAAAGAGATCAGCCCCTTATTACAAAAACCACTTTAAATGTTCCTATAGTTACACAGAACCACAGGAACATACGCGTACATAACTGATGCTCCCATTTGCTATATGTCGCGCAAATTTGTTCTAAACTGACATGTAGTGACATTTTTTACTTGAGCAAGAAAACTGTACACTAGTAATATTGTGATCTAACTCCTGGATGCTATTCAGATAATTGGACAGTTGTCGGAGACCGCTTACTGATCCTCGACTAAGGACATCCTGCAGGAAGTGTAACCAGCTGCCAGCATGTGTCCAGCTCCACAGGAGGAAGTCTCTGAGATCACTTTATGTTCTGCAGTAACGGTCAGTTGTCACGACTCCAAGCATAAGCTGTTACTTATTTCACTTTCTCCTTTTTGTTGCCTTTCTAACATACATTTAATTGGCTTTTAATCCCAGATGGGAATTGTACAACATAATATTATGTTCGTCAAAGTCAACCGAGTAGCATTGTTACGTAACTCTATTTCCGAGCTCATAGTTACAAAACATGCTCTCCTCCTCCTTTGGACAAGGAGCTGAGGAACCAGAGTCCTTGTGACCTTGGATTGTCTCAACCTAACCTAGCTCACGTCATGCTCAGCTGGCGTTACGGAGGTAGGGCACATCACGTCCACTCCCCAATCGTGATCCGACTTCGAACAAATCATTCTTCACCTCACAATTGACTCCAAACAAATAATCTAAATATGCTCTGGCTTACTTTAAGAAATTATCGGTAAATAAATCACATACCAAAGTATAAAACAAACCACTTAGCCAAGTATTTCTAATTGCCTATAGTATCTTAAACTATGGTTATATAAAATATTGACTACACAAGCAAATAGTTGAGTAGACTTATAACAAATGTAGAACAGCCATTTTGTAGCATGATTTTTAATATATAATATTTCATTATTGTTCGATAGATGTTAATTAATACTAGTAAGTTTCAATACAAAGTTAAATGCTGTTTGTTTATATACCCGGATCTTTTCCGTTATACGTATACCACTATTTAAATATATTGAATAATACATTTTAACCATTGTTTGGTATAAATAACGGAACACGGTATTCAATTTATTGATTTAAAACATGTTTTCCTCATTTTCAACCTTTAGAATCCCAATACATCGAGGCTGCCCATATACATCGCACCGCGGCAGTTATGGTTAGATTAGGTTATTATATTGTAGAATGAACCTGTAATTTGTAAAAACATTCTACAATAGGCTATGCTAACCTAACCTAACCATAACTGCCGCGGCGCGATGTATATGGAAATATTTTGGGATTGCTGACACATAACGGAAAAGATCCATATACCCTTTATTATATATGACTGACGCCGTGTTTGGGGAGGGCTAGTGACGTCAAACAGGCACTGAGGCCTGGGGTATTACTTCCATGTAAGTACCGCTACAATAATCATCAAGATAATCATACAAATACACGTATCACGTCTTAGTGTTCCTCCTTCGACCAAACCAGGCTGACCTTCCTTAATAATAAATAATAATAGGAATATAAATATATTTATTATTTTAAGTTAATATTATTATAACTCAACTATTTCTAACTTATGTAAACATATATTGAAATTATACTAGGAAAATCTAGGATCTCTAAGGCAACTTCCTAATTAGAGGTTCCTTCACATAATTTAATCAAAACATTACTATCAGCGAACAGATATATCTACAGCCAAATTTAATAAGATAGTTTCGAAAAATAGTTTTAATTCTTTGTACATGTCATTCTACGAGTAAAACGTTTATAAAAATATATGTTAGTTTCAGTTACTTAAAGAAAACATAATATGCAATAAATTAATCATTGCAAATGTAATTTATTTGTCTATTATAGGCCTAATATTGCAAAGACAATCCACATTTGTTTAATTAATTTATTATTACTATTTTTTATACTATATGGACCGATATGCTTTCTACTTTTATTCCATTGATAAATTAATAATATAAATTCTTTAGAGAATTCATTTATAGTGGTGGTATATACAAATCGAGTGTTATCCTTAGCAAAATGATGTAAATTTGTGTAATTGGGTAAATAACCTGTATGTAAAATAAATAAATAAATAAATGTTATCCAAGTTGAGGCTTTTTTACTAAAAACATTTATATTTAATGGAACACTAACTAGCCGTTTAAATCATTGAATTCCTTGTAGTCTGACCCGGAGGGTATGTTACTACAGAACCCATGTAAATTCTGTAGTTAAACTTTGTTTTACTTGTTAATGTTAAGTTAATGCATTAAATTACTAAACGTCAATTAAAATTAAGCGTTATTAAAAATAAATCTCATCCACTTAAGCTACATTAAACAAACTCAACTACGATCTCCATATATATGTATAACATATAATTCTATTCCCACCAAATGGAACAAAAATGAAGTTGTTCACAATTTTTCTATGAACTAAATCGCGTTCCGCTTCGTCAAGCAGATGTGGAATTATAAGTTTCCTGCTCAGTTATTATCCGGACAGGTGGGTAATTGAAGAAAGCCGCCAGAAGAAAGGCCGTAGTTGAGGTTCCCTGTGATTGTGAGAGGCGTGGATGTAGTCATCATAAATGGTTCATGCTCTAGGTAGGTAACCGTTTAAGTCGATAATGTGGTGAAGATCAGATAGTTTCAGTTACTAATGTTGCCCAGGTCGGTGACAGATTCAGTTACTAATGTAGTCCAGATCGGTAAGAGTTTCAAGTTTCAGTTACTAATGAGGTCCAGGTCGGTGACAGTTTCAGTTACTAATGTTGCCCAGGTCGGTGACAGATTCAGTTACTAATGTAGTCCAGATCGGTAACAGTTCCAAGTTTCAGTTACTAATGAGGTCCAGGTCGGTGACAGTTTCAGTTACTAATGTGGTCCAGGTCGGTGACAGATTCAGTTACTAATGTAGTCCAGATGGGTGACAGTTTCAGTTACTAATGTTGCCCAGGTCGGTGACAAATTCAGTTCCTAATGTAGTCCAGATCGGTGACAGTTTCAGTTACTAATATGGTCCAGGCCGGTGACCGTTTCAGTACTAATGTGTTCCAGGTCGGTGACAGTTTCAGCTACTAATGTAGTCCAGATCGGTGACAGTTTCAATTACTAATATGGTCCAGGTCAGTGACAGTTTCAGTTACTAATGTGTTCCAGGTCGGTGACAGTTTCAGCTAGTAATGTAGTCCAGATCGGTGACAGTTTCAGTTACTAATATGGTCCAGGTCGGTGACAGTTTCAGTTACTAATGTGTTCCAGGTCGGTGACAGTTTCAGCTACTAATGTAGTCCAGATCGGTGACAGTTTCAGTTACTAATGTGGTTCAGGTCGGTAACAGTTGCAGTTACTAATGTGGTCTATGTTCGTGACATTTTAAATTAGTAATGTGATTCCGATCAATGACAATTTCAGTTACCAATGTGGTCCAGGTCGGTGACAGTTTCAGTTACTAATGTGGTCCAGGTCGGTGACATTTTTAGTTAGTAATGTGGTCCATGTTCGTGACATTTTAAGTTAGCAATGTGATTCCGATCGGTAACAGTTTCAGTTACCAATGTGGTCCAGGTCGGTGACAGTTTCAGCCACCAATGTAGTCCAGATCGGTGACATTTTCAGTTACTAATGAGGTCCAGGTCGGTGACATTTTTAGTTAGTAATGTGGTCCATGTTCGTGACATTTTAAGTTAGTAATGTGATTCCGATCGGTAACAGTTTCAGTTAGTAATGTGATTCCGATCGGTGACAGTTTCAGTTACTAATGTGGTCCAGGTCGGTGATAGTTTCAGTTACTAATGTGTTCCAGGTCGGTGACAGTTTCAGCTACCAATGTAGTCCACGTCGGTGATAGTTTCAGTTACTAATGTGTTCCAGGCCGGTGACAGTTTCAGTACTAATGTGTTCCAGGTCGGTGACAGTTTCAGCTACTAATATAGTCCAGATCGGTGACAGTTTCAGTTACTAATGTGGGCAAGGTCGGTGACAGTTTCAGTTACTAATGTGTTCCAGGTCGGTGACAGTTTCAGCTACTAAAGTAGTCCAGATCGGTGACAGTTTCAGTTCCTAATGTGGTCCATGTCGGTGACAGTCTCAGTTACCAATGTGGTCCAGGTTGGTGACATTTTAAGTTAGTAATGTGATCCCGATCGGTAACAGTTTCAGTTACTAATGTGGTCCAGGTTGGTGACAGTTTCAGTACTAATGTGTTCCAGGTCGGTGACAGTTTCAGCTACTAATTTAGTCCAGATCGGTGACAGTTTCAATTACTAATATGGTCCAGGTCAGTGACAGTTTCAGTTACTAATGTGTTCCAGGTCGGTGACAGTTTCAGCTAGTAATGTAGTCCAGATCGGTGACAGTTTCAGTTACTAATATGGTCCAGGTCGGTGACAGTTTCAGTTACTAATGTGTTCCAGGTCGGTGACAGTTTCAGCTACTAATGTAGTCCAGATCGGTGACAGTTTCAGTTACTAATGTGGTTCAGGTCGGTAACAGTTTCAGTTACTAATGTGGTCTATGTTCGTGACATTTTAAATTAGTAATGTGATTCCGATCAATGACAATTTCAGTTACCAATGTGGTCCAGGTCGGTGACAGTTTCAGTTACTAATGTGGTCCAGGTCGGTGACATTTTTAGTTAGTAATGTGGTCCATGTTCGTGACATTTTAAGTTAGCAATGTGATTCCGATCGGTAACAGTTTCAGTTACCAATGTGGTCCAGGTCGGTGACAGTTTCAGCCACCAATGTAGTCCAGATCGGTGACATTTTCAGTTACTAATGAGGTCCAGGTCGGTGACATTTTTAGTTAGTAATGTGGTCCATGTTCGTGACATTTTAAGTTAGTAATGTGATTCCGATCGGTAACAGTTTCAGTTAGTAATGTGATTCCGATCGGTGACAGTTTCAGTTACTAATGTGGTCCAGGTCGGTGATAGTTTCAGTTACTAATGTGTTCCAGGTCGGTGACAGTTTCAGCTACCAATGTAGTCCAGATCGGTGACATTTTCAGTTACTAATATGGTCCAGGCCGGTGACAGTTTCAGTACTAATGTGTTCCAGGTCGGTGACAGTTTCAGCTACTAATTTAGTCCAGATCGGTGACAGTTTCAGTTGCTAATGTGGGCAAGGTCGGTGACAGTTTCAGTTACTAATGTGTTCCAGGTCGGTGACAGTTTCAGCTACTAAAGTAGTCCAGATCGGTGACAGTTTCAGTTCCTAATGTGGTCCATGTCGGTGACAGTCTCAGTTACCAATGTGGTCCAGGTTGGTGACATTTTAAGTTAGTAATGTGATCCCAATCGGTAACAGTTTCAGTTACTAATGTGGTCCAGGTTGGTGACAGTTTCATTTGTGTCCGTATGAGTGTTGGATGATGGGTGGGTCACTACCACCGTACGTGTGTGGGAGAGTGGGTGGGTGGGTCACTACCACTATACGTGTATAGTAGGGATGCTTTGTCAGTACGAAGGTAGAGTTTTTTTGAGTCCTAAGATTTAAATTATAGGCCTGTCTGGCCATATATCCTTCTTTTCCAAGTTTTTAAAATGAGCAAAATTGTGATTTCCCCTAAAAGTTATATATACCCTTGGGTTATTATTCGATAAACTAATTTAAGTTGTTATTTTTTTTAGATTGTTAATATTTCATTATTTATAAGGAAATAAGATTTTAATTTATATAATATGTGGCTTTAACTATTATTTTTCAACGTTAATACATTGAAAAATAATATTACAACAGAAAAAATACACAATGTGAACAGTTTCGTTCACTAATATGGTCCAGGTCGTTAACAGTTTCATGTTTAATTCGGCACCGGCTGGTAGGACGAGAGGCAAGCTTGCTGATAAGCAAAAGTCCGAGGGACCGTTATCGCATTTCTCAAGCGTCTCTGATAAGGACTGCCCAACAATGCCACCTGCGGTCGACCCGGCTTTCATTGAGAAGTGTTTGAAAAACATTCTTAGCAAAGACAGTGACGTTTTTGACAACCTAGTAATTAAGTTGTCCAAAAAAATTGAAGAAACGGTACATAAAGCAGTTTCTGACGCCTTAAGACCCTTTAAGGAGGAGATTAATTCTTTGAAGGGACAAGTGTCGAAGCTAGCTGAGATGGTGCAGAGTCTGGAGAAACAACTGTTGCAGAAGACGGATGACCTTCAGCAGTACCAACGTAGGAACTGTGTTCGGGTCTTTGGAGTCCCTGAGAAGCCAGGGGAGGACACGGATCAGCTGATGGTCAGCCTCTGCCAGGACCAGCTTGGAGTGGAGCTTCCGGTGGCCGCCATCTGTCGCTCCCACCGCCTCGGACCTGTGCCGCAGCCCCGCCCTGATGGCTCCAAGCAACACCGGCCGATCATAGTACGGTTCGTTAGCTACAGAGATCGGCGAAGGGTGTTTGCCGAAAAGAAGAAATTGAAAGGATCCGGAATGGTCATCAGGGAGGATCTTACGAAGCTGCGTCTGGAGGTGTTCCGGAGGGCTTCAACCATCTTCGGAGTCCGCAACACATGGACTGTAGATGGTCGGGTGATGTGGATCGACGGGGACGGCCGCCGGGGGAGTGCTACTCGAATGGAAGACCTGCCTGTTACCGCTGCTAAGACGTAAGATATTTAAAATAATCATGAACTAATTTGTATTCAAATACATAGACAAAAATATAAAATTATTATTTATTAAACCTTCATGTGCTCTATCTTTAGTCGTCATCAAAGTTTTCTTTAAATATTAGTTACAAATATATTTTTATTGATTTATTATTACTATTTGATTATTAATTACTATGTTTACCGTTATTATTTAGGTCAATTCAACTAAAGAAAAGTAAATGTTTTTCATTAAATAATAGTTACACATTTAATTTCATTGATTTATTATTATTTTTACTTTTACAAAGTTTTCTTTATTATTATTATTATTAATTGTGTATATTTAACGACAAATTATTACCTTCTTAATGTTCCACTTTCAACAGCATATTAGCACAATTATTATATCCACATTCGATCAGTATTTACATCACTGCAACCCATTATATAACTAAAATTGCTTTGTTAGTAGGTTATCTTGCTCTGTTGTTGTTAGGATGTATTTATGGTGTGAGTGTGTGTGTGTATGGTTTAGAATAGTAAGTTTTTATTTATTTATTATTATTATTACTTCCCCCCTATTAACTGTTTATTAAAGCGTATGCCAATTTAAGTATAATGTATGAAACCCGTACTTCTGTATTAATCTTGAGCATTTTGAGTGTCTTTTTACACTTTTTATTGTTATTTTAAAGTAAATTCATAATTATAATTGTGTATAGCTCTATTACATTAATTTATTTTCAACTTGAAGTCAAACCCACTTTAATTACCTATGTTTTTGTTGACTCAGAGCCGATCTAGGAAACGTAGGCCTATTATATATCCATATTTAATATGTATAAGTATCTTTTAGTTTTTTTGTCATGGTGTGATTGTTGGTATGATTGTAGTGTGAATGGTTCCTCCAAAATGTGCCGTCCGCTGCCGGTCGCGTTGTGCCCGTGGTATCTCACTCGCCCGCCGTGATACCTGACGCTTCTCCCGCCCTGCAGACACACTCGCACCCCCTGCCTCAACTTCTCTGCCAAACTCTCGCCCCTTTTTCAAATACTCTCAAGGCAGCTCACATTAATGCACAATCCCTCTTCTGTCATATTGACGAATTCAAGACAATATTTCAATCGTCTCTTTTTGATATCATATTAATATCTGAGACTTGGCTTAAGCCTTCGTATAGTGACAAAAGTGTCGAGCTATTTGGTTATAATTTATTTAGAAATGACCGCCTTCACAAAAGAGGTGGTGGTGTAGCAATTTACGTCAAGTCTCACCTCCCTTGTAAAATTATATTTTCTTCTAACACTTTAATTCCAGGAAGACCTGAGTTTATTGACGTTAATCTAAATGGAATACACGTTTTAGTTGGTATTTGTTACCGGGCACCAAATCTAGGGTACTTAGCTGATTTTGAACATATTCTTCTCGACCTTATGGCTCGGTACAGGCATGTAATTGTCATGGGAGACTTCAATATCGATTTGGTGGGTCAAATTACTTACAACAAAACATTTCTGACAACTATGTTTGACTCCTGTGACATGAAAATATTACCACTTCAGCCCACCCACCACACTGTGACTGGTGATACCTGGTTGGATATTATTGCCGTTAACGATCTCACCCATGTCGCACACCATGGACAACTCCCTGCTCCTGGCCTATCTAAGCATGATCTCATCTTCTGTGCCTACAAACTTCAGCCTCCTAAATCACAACCCAAATATATTCAACATAGAAATTATAAAGCTATAGATTTTGAAGAATTTCTTTTCGATTTGCATGTAACTCAGTGGGACGATGTACTTTTTTCCCCTGACGTTGATAATATGGTACAGGCTTTTAATAACATCTTAACTACCTTGTATGACAAGCATGCTCCTTTGATTACGAAAAGAGTTACAAAGAAGCCTGCTCCTTGGCTTACTGATGATATTCGACGCCTTCAAAAAGCAAGAGATCTATCGTTTAGAAGAGCGAAACGCTCAAAGTTACCTAAGGACTGGCTATCCTATAAACGTCTTAGAAATAGTACTCAACAACAAATACGTAATGCAAAAGCTAGGTACTACTATAGATCCTTTTCTGGTCTCCACCAATCATCTAAAAAATTATGGTCCAAAGTCAAAGAAATGGGACTTGGTAAACCCATGGTTGAAAAATCTATCAACATCGATCTCAATACCATCAATGATTATTTCGTAAATATACCAGTGGACCAGTCAGGAGTTCCTGCTTACATCGACCAACTTCATAGATTGCCCTTACCTCATTTTGAGGAGCAGTTTTCCTTTTCATCTGTAACGGAGGCTGATGTGTGTAGAGCAGTCATGAGAACTACAAGTAATGCAGTCGGGTCCGATAATATTCCTATTAAATTTATCAAAGATACTTTGCCTGTCACACTCCCAATAATTACATTGATTTTTAATAGGTCTCTCATGTCTTCCACTTTTCCAAACATTTGGAAAAGTGCTATTGTACGCCCACTTCATAAATGCTCCTCTCCCCTGTCACCTTCTGATTTCAGACCTATTAATATCCTCCCAGCATTGTCCAAGTGCCTTGAAAGAGTGGTACATGAGCAGCTATCATCATTTATAGAACGTAACAATATCCTGTCTAATTATCAATCTGGATTCAGACCACAACACAGTACCACATCTGCACTTCTAAAAATAACTGACGATATTCGTCGTGCCATGGACAGTAGGCAATTGACACTCTTAACTTTATTTGATTTTTCTAAGGCCTTCGACTGCGTTGTTCACCCTCTTCTCTTACTTAAGTTGAAGAGGAGTGGATTTTCTGATGGTTGTGTTGACTGGGTGAGGTCATATCTATCTGACCGTAGACAGTGTGTGAAAGCTGGTAATGATGCTTCACACTTGAGATCTGTTACTAGAGGTGTACCTCAGGGTACAGTGCTAGGGCCACTTTTCTTCTCTCTTTATATCAATGACATAATTAATGTAATTTTAAACTCTAAATTTCACTTGTACGCAGATGACTTGCAGATATATCACCACTTTTCAATTACTGACTTGGTCAGATGTGTATTTCTTATGAACTCCGATATACAAGCTATTAGCTCTTGGGCCCTCCGCCATGGATTGAAACTGAATGAAAATAAAACCCAAGTCATAATAATTGGTTACAGCAAACTTCTTAACAAACTTAACTTCAATGACATCCCGAAACTTATTCTGAACAACCAGGCACTTGAATACAGCGACAAAGTACGTAACCTTGGACTCACTATTACTAGGACCTTGGGATGGGCTGAACAGGTAACTGAAATTTGTAACAGAGTGTTTGCAGGCATACACAGTTTGAAACGGTTTGCACTTTACTTACCACTGAATGTCAAAGTGTTGCTAGTAAGGGCTCTAGTTCTCACTCACTTTAATTATTGTGACATCGTGATTAATGACATGTCTGCCGAGCTTTCTGAGAGACTTCAACGTGCACAAAATTACTGCATCAGATTCATATTTCATCTTTCAAGAAGAGATCATGTAACCCAATTCTATGATCAACTTTCTTTACTAAAAATTAAGGGGCTCTATGAATTTCACACCATTTCTTTCTTACACAAGGTATTGCACACGAAGTCTCCTAAATATCTGTATGATAACTTCAAGTTTTTGTCTCATGTTAGTGCTCGGGAAACACGCAGGGGTGCTTCGCTTCTTTGTATTCCTACTCATAGAACTTCAATATTTAATAAATCGTTTACCGTAAATTCTTGCCGGCTGTGGAATTCCCTTCCAGATGGTATGAGGAACATTGATAACTGTTATCGCTTCAGGGCGGAGGTAAAAGACTTTCTCCTGCGGGTCCGATGATAGCCGGTAGTGTTTGGCAGGCATCTGGAGGATACGTATGAATGTGGTTTGTAAGTTTTTTCTTTTAGTTTTATGATTTACTATTAAGTTAATAAATGTGTGAATGAGCGTGTGATCCAGTTGAAGAGAGCGTGTGTGAGGGTGTAAGTGGAATTTCATAATCTTATTTTTATTTCTAAGTCTGTTAATTTATTTTATACTTGTAATTACATACATCATTTCACTGTGGTTATTACTATTATTTACTTTAAAATAGTTTTTTTATATATATATTATAATAGTTATTGTTACTTTTATTCAGTTGCAATTACTGTATTTAAAAAAAAAAAACTTTTATAATTTTAATTATTTTTGTATCAGGTTAAGTGGAAGAAGGGACTTTCTAGTCCCAACTTCGCCTGGTTAAATAAAGACGTTTTTCATTTCATTTTTCATTTCATTTACTAATATGTTCCAGATGGTTAACAGTTTTAGTTTCTAATGTGGTCCAGGTCAGTAACAGTTTCAGTTACTAATGTGGTCCAGGTCAGTGACAGTTTCAGTTACTAATGTGGTCCAAGTAGGTAACAGTGTCAGTTACTAATGTGTTCCAGATCCGTAACAGTTTTAGTTTCTAATCTACAAACAAATTGAAAAACAATTGAACACGTATAAGTGAGTTGCTTCAGTTGTTCTATATGACTAAGACTTTTGCTATAGTTTCATTTAGCATTTTACTATTTAAGTTAAGTTATTATGCATTTAAAGGATCATCAATGAAACTAATAGTATTTTTTTTAACAAAAACGTACAAGTGGACCTAATACTGTAGTACTTCCTTGTTGCCTCAAGAAATTTCCCAAATGTGTACTTGGACAACTGTAAGAAACCAATAGCTTGACTTTTTGTGCGGTTCCTTGGAAAGCGGCATTTTGATCCGTGGGGTCAGGGAAAGGGATAAATATTCCTACTAATCCCTTTGCCGCTCAGCAGGCGTTTTGATTCGCGAAAGATAAAGTTAAAGTGGAAAGGGTGGCGAGAGTAGGGGACAAGGAGGGACAAGAGGAATTTTGGGTAATTTTGAGTTGGCACAAAATACAGTTGCACGTTACCTCGTAGACCAACGATCACTTTTGGAGAAGTCTCCATAGCACAGCTTGTTACAATTCAGTTCGGAGTGCAGACTGAAGGCGTCCCTGGATACCACATTCTTTTACATGTACTGGATATTTCCATTTGGTGGTTCATCAATGCAGTTTCCCAAAGGAGAATCCTTGCTTAAGAATCTGCAGAGGCTGGCATCCATATTGGATTTATTCCCATAGCAGCAATGTTAACATTGAAACCAAATAGATTGTTTATCATACAAATTTTGTGAAAAAACAAATTTCTACCTGTTTATTCCATTTTGTTTGGCTACAAACATACATAAAAAAGTTTTATGTATGCTTTTTTCGTAATTATTTACTTGATGTTAAATATGGGTATATAACAATTGAACAATCGTTAACTTTAAACATAAAACTGCTGCTTCACACCGATGAAGGGACAAAAGTATATTAAGATTGTTATATTTATTTTAAAGTAAGATAAACACTACATGTTTATCCACACTATAGTTCGAATATACATAATTAAAGAAATTAACTTACATAAATTTCCTCAAACAAAAATATATATAAGCATGAAACATGAAATTCTAATCAACTGAAATTTATTCAATGTAAATACTCAACAACACACAAAAAATCTTGAATTTACAGCTATTAAATTATATAATAAGTTGTCTTATAATTTAAGAAATCTAAAAGTGAAACAATTAAAACAAAATTATATGCAAATATTTATTAGAAAAATGTTTATACAAAATTGAAGACTTCTTGAAATTCAAATTTAATTTATATGTACATTTTACTTAACTTTTATTATATTATATATTGTAATACCTCATTTAAGATGTGATGCAATATAGATTATTATTATTATATTAGGCCTAACAGGAGTCAAATTATAAAATTAAAATGTGGCGTTTAAGCCATAGTTTAGGTATTATTGTAAATAATATAATACAACGAATTTAATTCTACGAAGCTCAAAATATCATGAAGTAGGTTAGCAGAATTCACTTTTACTGAATGACATTTAAATTGGTCCGTTTATTTTTTACACCTTTAATGTACTTATATAATTTTATTTACTATATAAAAACAGACGGTAGGAGTCGGTTTACCTAAACATTTCACCTATTTCCTCTCCGTTAATGGACGTAATTTAAAAGTTGATTTTTACATTTATAAAATTGCTATCTGCCCCATGCTATCGATAAATAAGCAAATGAATAAATAATAGTTCCATAAAAAGAACATTGTAAGTGTAGAGTCCAGTGGGGTGGATTCCTGAGATCGGAGAGAAAAATCCTTTCTTAGTGAGTCTTTAGGGCCTTAGATAACCATATGCATCGAATTTCAAGTAAATCGGCCTTGTAGTTTTGAAGAATTCGAGATGAGTGAGTCAGTGTATTTATTTGGCTTATAATGTCCGCACACAACTATCCTCAGACTCAACCAATTTGGGTGATCAAAATCCCAAATAAGAGGGCTTGATCTACTGAGTGTTTTTAGATCAAAATGAACCACCTACCTCAATTAGAACCTAAGACATAGATGTTTCAGTGGAAAAAATGACTTGGAAAATAATAATTTAAGTAGCGTTTGAGTACAACTTAAGTAAGGTCGGGCTTAGGTTAAATAAAATGCCTAGTGCCTTATCTGTTCACTAATATATTTCGTGCAAATCTGAAAAAAAGGTCGGGCCTTAACTGAGCGAAGTGACCTGAGTCAAGTAGCCTGGGTGCCTGAACTGAGCGAAGCACTCCAGGGAGCCCCCAGAGACGTGCCGGCGGCCCTCTTTGACTATGAACATTCACATAGCATATAGGTTAGGTTAGGTTAGGTTAGGACTTCGCTCAGTTAAGGCACGTTTTTGGGGGCCCTTCGAGGGCATTCGCTCAGTTAATGGGCGACCGAAAAAAATGAAGAAAATCCGGCTGGATAGAATGTCTGGACGAACTCGGAATAGATTTTGCCCATTCTTTAGTAGTTGTATATATATATATGTGTGCTTTCAATATTAATGCGGTAAATCAGCTGACTTCTACAGCGGCAAAAACATGAAACATGTTTTAGCATGGCATTGCAATCCGTGTTCGCCATTTGGGTGATATATTTCTTCAGTAATAACCAATTAGAGCTTTGTTACCAACAGATATGGCCACTGATATCATATATGTGATAAAGAACTCAGGAAGGAAGAAAGATCAGTGGAAGTGGAGTGTAATGACCCCAATCAATGAGACTGAAACCTGTTTGTCGCTGCTGGAACAACGGGACTGGGCTTCACATGTGGGCGCAGGAATTGGCTGGGGTATTCAGTTGCCTGCTAAGTTTTGGGTGGTAAGCAAACAGCGGTTTACTAAGAACGAACACAAACAAGGCATTCTATAAATAAAGTGAATTATTAAATTGAGATTATCTCATATAACTACAGGGTCTCTCATAACATCACAGCAGAGGCCACCTTGGCTGCGGCAATGTCACTGCTGGTCATGTACATTATAGTCACTGTCCATATTGAAATACAACATACAATGTGCCGATGTGGTAGCTTAGCGGCTAAGACTTCGGACTACGGAGTAATTGTCCAAGGTTCGAATCCCCAACTGAGCTCACAGTTGGAAATTCACTCGTTGCATAGTTCACACACATGCCCATCCGGACTTATTCAATACAATTCACAATAACAAATGTTACTCAATGAAGAGAAAACTTCAGACAGATTCAAAGGGGATTTGACACTAATTAACTTTGCGATCATTCGTGGGAAACCTTAAAACATAATGAAAATTGATTAATGTAAAGATCAAACAAAATGACTTGTAAGCTAATGTGGATGATTCCAACACTGCCCGGGTACCGGTGAGAAGTCGACAGCCCTATATTACTGGGAGTGTCCTAACTCACCAATGGTTTGAGGGTTGTTTCTTATATTCTAAATCGCCAACTTCCGACCCTAGGTCAGGTAGACAGGGTCCCGCAAGTCCCGCCCCAAAATATTTGGAATGTCCACGCCACCTCACTGCAAGTCATGGCACTAAAGAGTGAAGATGTCATTCTATCGCTGATATTCATAGGTAAAGAAGGATTGTGTTGAGGAAATAATTCAAATTGTAACATATTCTTGCTTGTTTACTGTGTGTTGCGAATTTTATATGATTACTATCTTTTCTTACATAAAATAACCTTTAAAAATGACGACTCATGTCGACGCATAGATTGTCTATGTGGGCACTATTTTGTTCTAAAAAAAATTATTTTCTAAGTTATGAATTATTGTTTGTAAAAATAGTAATGTAATGTAATTATTTCTTTTGTATAAAGGATTAAACTTATTTTTTATTTGATTTGAAAAGTTGTTAGTCAGCGAAACCAAGTGGCCAAAATTATGATCAATAATTTCAAATTTTTGTAGATATTGTCAGTGAAGAGAGGGATGAAGTCTGCTGTTGCAAAAGTGCAACATGTTTGCAAGACTCACTAGATCGCTATAAAACCTGGGTGCCAGTTGTAGTTGTATAGTTAGCAATGAATTTTCATGTTATGTTTTTGTATGTACAATTAATCGGTTTTACTTCTTTTTTTATAAGACTAGGGGGTTTATTTTAGAAGTTTACTTGTAGTGTAAGTTTATTTAAGTAACTAAAAAGATACAATTTTAACACTTTTAAATTATTTATATTAAAGTTTGGCTATCCTTACTCTACTACGTTTATTTTATAATTGGTTTATTAATCTAATCATACAATGGTAAATTTTGCATTTTTTTCAAGAGAGAATAAATGCACCTTGTGTTGATGTGACCGTTTACATCCTTTATTAAATAATAAAACATTTTAATTGAAATAATTATTTGATTAAAAGTGTTACAGCTATTTTATATTAAAAGTAGAGATATTACGTCCAATGAACTTTATACATTTTATTGTTTTAACAATCGGCAATAAGTTACAACTAAAGTAATTAGAATAAATGCGTTCGTATTACATGTATTTTAGAATTTTAATTTTATTCAAGTTTGTTATGAGGTACAGATAAATAATTATATTATTAATTAATAAAGTAAATATCTGTGATCCTTGGCAGTTAAAAAGTCCTGAAATATGGAGCGAATCCCTCTAAAAGTAAATGTGTAATTGACGCCTGCGGGAGGCTGGGGGCTCTCTACCTGACCAAGGGGAGGGGAAGTTGTTGAGTTAGGATATTAGAAACGACCCTCAAACCATTGGTGAGTTGGAATACAACCATATTACTATAGTTTGTATGATAGAAGCTGTCTCCTGGACCCTCGGCTACCTGGGACTGGCCCGGGATACCCCCCAGCACTGGCAGCCGCCTGCGGCTGTTTCCATAATGAGTCACTTACTGGCATCCCCACTAGGTGAACTAACTTTTTTTACCGGATCACAATTTTTGAATTTTTTTCAAATATTTGAAAAGTACATAAAAAATAAGATTAACGATATAAAACTCGATAAAAATTGAACAATATTGAGGTGGTCTGTTTATTTGTATAGTAACAATAAAGTTGGTTTTGTATAACGATATGACGATTAAATTACATTGGAATTGACAACAATTCTAATAAAATAACTTTTTAAATAAGCTTATGAGTAACATAGGTTAGAAGTAACAATCGAGTTTCACGAGAAAAATCTACGGTACCAACACTTGGAACATTGGACTTTTGCAGTGGAAGTCTGACTCATGGTGGCTAAAATATTTCTGAGAAGTAAATTATTGCAAGTTTACTGAGTTAGAATAATAAAGCCAAACACTGCGTTATTGAGTAAACATTAATATCATAGGCCATCTTACCAATGTGAATCTAATAACTGACAAGGATTTGAAAAATAAGACTATTTCTACTTTTAAGCACATTATATTTATAATTCAATCAATATTTTACGACTTTCACTTTTCACATGAACTTTAACAAAATAATCCAAAAGCATATCACATACATATCTTAAAAAATAATGACAAAGGCATAATAATAGGCACCATATTTACATAATAACAATGAATACTATACAAACTTACATAAGCAAATTTTGAAATATACATAATGTATTTTTACAAGTTTGCTGCGAATAGGGGGGCATCGATGCGAAAATAATTACTTAATAAGATTTTTTTTTTTTTTTTTTAACCTTACTCTGCCCATTCCTCATAGACTATTCATCTGTGCGAGGAACTTAATCAGACAGAGTAAGGAGGCGAACCAGTACAGTAGAAGGTGAATATTACTGATAAATCTTCCGGTCTAGGCCGGATTCGAACCAGCGCTATCTCTAACCCAAGCTCAAAGTCCTGACGCCTTAGACCACTCGGCCACCGGCTCGCCCAAACAGATGGTTTGAGTTATGATTATTAAGAACCCATGTACCAAATGTTATCCAAATGTTAGTAAATAGAACACGTAATCAAAATTTTACCAATTTCCCGTAAGAAAAGCATAGGACAACGTGCATACGGTAGTGAGTTTATCAAAACATAAAATGGTATGTTACCAACTATACTGTTACTATACAAATAAACAGACCACCTCAATATTGTTCAATTTTATCGAGTTTTATATCGTTAATCTTATTTTTATGTACTTTTCAAATATTTGATAATAATTCAAAAATTGTGATCCGGGAAAAAAGTTAGTTCACCTAGTGGGGATGCCAGTAAGTGACTCATTAAGGAAACAGCCCCAGGCGGCTGCCAGTGCTGGGGGGTGTCCCGGGCCAGTCCCAGGTAGCCGAGGGTCCAGGAGACAGGTTCTATCATACAAACTATAGTGGGCATAAAATCATACTTTTAGCGGGCTATAACACCTGTTCTATCTCAACTATACGATTCCTGTTTATTATTATTATGAAATTATAGTGAACACTTTATGATTAATAAAGATCCGATTTAGATGACGCCAAGTTGTTATTATGAGGGTTTTAATTTAAAATCGTCTAAAATTACATTCAAATTTAAACATATTTACTGCCCATGTTTTTTGCGTTTTTCACGGACCTCTTTAATATGAGATTGTTGAAAATTGGTGTTTGAGACTACGAGTTTAAGTAAATATAACAATCGTACACTGAGACGTGAGTGGTTGGGGCCTGTATGTAGGGGACTTGACCTTGGAGAGGAGAGGGGGCGTTGCACATATCTACCCACAATTTCCTGTGGGAAGACTGGTCAAGTTAGAGTCGGCTGAGGTAATACGAATGTGGCGGACGTATCAAAGTGTTGCACACAAAAATGGAAAGTGCTTCCCACATTGGCTTAGTATCAGATTCTTCTTCTCTTTTTATTGCAGTTAGATCGTGGTGTTACCTCATCACGCAAGACACCCTAGTATATTACTGCAGTTAGATCGTGGTGTTGCCTCATCACGCAAGACACCCTAGTATTTTATTGCAGTTAGATCGTGGTGTTGCCTCATCACGCAAGACACCCTAGTATTTTATTGCAGTTAGATCGTGGTGTTGCCTAATCACGCAAGACATTCTAGTAATTTATTGCAGTTAGATCGTGGTGTTGCCTAATCACGCAAGACATTCTAGTAATTTATTGCAGTTAGATCGTGGTGTTGCCTCATCATGCAAGACACCCTAGTATTTTATTGCAGTTAGATCGTGGTGTTGCCTCATCATGCAAGACACCCTAGTATTTTATTACAGTTAGATTGTGGTGTTGCCTCATCATGCAAGACACCCTAGTATTTTTATTGCAGTTAGATCGTGGTGTTGCCTCATCATGCAAGACACCCTAGTATTTTATTGCAGTTAGATCGTGGTGTTGCCTCATCATGCAAGACACCCTAGTATTTTTATTGCAGTTAGATCGTAGTGTTGCCTCATCACGCAAGACACCCTAGTATTTTATCAATACGTTGTATGACTGAGGATAAAACGGTTGTACAGTACTTGCAAAATGTAATTTTAAGAGAGCTGCATCTTGTTCATAGTTTAAGGCCTTGCTAGAACTCCCGCAGCCGTTTTTTTATTTACAAGTAGTCCAGAAAACTAAGATTTATAAAGAGTACAGATAGAATGCTTGTTATACAGATAGCGGGAACACTGAGGGAGATAGGCCATATGTTTACGAGAAATTTTTGTTCAACCTCGTGAAGTTTGGCTCTTAAATACGGAACCACTGTTGTGTGCGTGTATATACAGTATACGGCGAGGAAGAAAAGTCCCAGAACAGAATAATATTTTTTAACGGTTATAGGTATAGAAATTAAACTTCGTACATCATTACTGAACCTATTAATGTACTTTTTTAAGCAACCGACATTTTTCTGTCATATCAGGTGGATGGCCTGCTAGAAGTCAGAAAAAAATCTTATATGAGAGCATAGGTCAAGTAGTATATCAAATTAAAGGTCTTTAGTATAGAACATAAATCCACAAATTTGAGCTCAAAAGGCTCACTTCTAAAAAAATGACGCTGGTTTAAAGTTTTCAAAAGTTACAACGAAGGTCCTGTTACAGATGGTTTGAGTTAAAATTCTTTTCTAAGCTCAAGTTGGGAAAGTTAAATTTTGTAAATGCCTACTCGACTTTACATGATTTGTAGTAGTTGATTCTTCCACTGGACGACGGTTCACAAGGGGTTGTCTAGCACGTGTGAATATCACAAACAGCATTTAAAAAAGGTTGATCCAGTACAAAATGGCAGATGTTAAAAGATTTTCTTGGTTGTAGCTGGACATTGCATTAGTGGCCACAACTCAAGTCTACCAATAAATCAAAAAAAAAAAAAAAATGCTGCTGAATGCATTATACTTGTCGCACAAATGTACATTATGAAGTTTGTCATGAAAAGAGTTAGAAATTCGAGCGTTTACTGTAAAAATATTTGGTAAGTAAGCATAATTTATTTCCAAAAAAATCTTTGAAGATCTGCTATTTTGTGCTGGATCAACCTTTTTAAGAGATGTTTGTGGTATTCACCTGTGCTAGACAATCCCTTTAAAATTATGTACATCTTGACCTATGCTATTTTAAATATTTTTGTCGAGTTCCTTGTAGACCATCATCCAACGGAAGTAGAGTCCTACTACCCTAACAAATCATGTAAAGTCGAGTAGGCATTTACAAAATTTAACTTTCCCAACTTCAGCTAATAAAATAATATTAAACCATCTAGAAATGGACCATCTAGATTGTAACTTTGTAAAACTTTAAAAATGATTTTAGTTTAAGTAACTGTAAAAATGACATTTACTTAAAAAAGTAGATTAATAGGTGCAGTAATGATGTACCAAGTTTCATTTTTTTATCTATAATAGTTAAAAAATGTTTAATGTGTTCCGGGACACTGTAAATGTTAACTGTGCATCGGCAAGGAGAATGAGACACCGAAGACCGTAATACACGTGTATATGTATATGTATGTAAAACAAGTTTTAGTGTATACAAAAATAAAAAATAAAAACACTGAATACATACTTGCATAACTGTAATAGGCTTGTATGTAATGAAAAGGAGGATGAATCTTTGAAGACATACTTGAATAACTGTAATTCATTTTTATATATGTACGTACAAAACTTATTACTGTGTAAAGACAAAGAGCATGAGACGCTGAAGACATAGGCTACTTGCGTAACTGTAATCCACTTTTATATATGTACGTACAAAATGTATTACTGTATAAGACAAAGAACATGAGACGCTGAAAACATACTTGCGTAACTGTAATCCACTTTTATATATGTACGTACAAAATGTATTACTGGGTAAAGACAAAGAGCATGAGACGCTGAAGACATAGGCTACTTGCGTAACTGTAATCCACTTTTATATATGTACGTACAAAATGTATTACTGTATAAGACAAAGAACATGAGACGCTGAAAACATACTTGCGTAACTGTAATCCACTTTTACATATGTACGTACAAAATGTGTTACTGTGTAAAGACAAAGAGCATGAGACGCTGAAGACATACTTGCGTAACTGTAATCCACTTTTACATACGTACGTACAAAATGTGTTACTGTGTAAAGACAAAGAGCATGAGACGCTGAAGACGTACTTGCGTAACTATAATCCACTGGAATACTCACACGGAGATCCTAAAGTCTCGTGAACCATCCAGTAATTTGTGCAATTACATTGCGTTCAGAGGAAGTAACCTTTCCCATGGGCCTCGTGTGAACCACGGGTTGTGTGGGCCTCGAGTGTGGTTGCTCAGCTATTGTGGGATCAACTGACAGCCTACCAGTTTGAGAAGTGAAATAATCAATGTCATAATTAGATCCTTCTTACTTTTTGAAGTTATACTTCTTTGCACCCGTTAGACACTTTGGGATGGGATGTTGGTCGAGAAACCGCGTCACGCTGAAAAGTAAGAACAAATTTTTAAGAACTATCGATTAATCGATTGTTAATCGAAGAAATTTAATCGAAGAAATTACTGATAATGATAATATAGGTGTATAATATAATAATGAAGTCACGTATAATATATTGAAGATAAATATATTGAATAATATTGAAAAATGTCTTATATTCCATTTATATATCCTGTCTGTTTGTGTGCGTGAGTGGGTGTATGAGAATGGCCAAAGAAGTATAACTTCCACCGTGTGGTCCGACGCACACCCAATTTTTTTAGTTAAGTTTTGTGTGTAACTTTTTCTTTCCGGCTGGCTCGTAATGTTTTTCTAAAAATATCGTAACTTTGCCAATCTATCGTCATTAGAACCTTGGGAATATATTTTTATAATATATATGTCAACATCCTACATACATAATTGTTATTCCTATTTCATTTCTCTATTACTGCATAAGTCCAAAAATGAATGGGTAATTTAATAATGATATTACCCTTTTCATTCAAAAATTTTATTATACAATTTTGATTTTTAAATATTTTTCATAACCCATTTTATAACATTTTTTTCAAGGCATCTGACGGGAGTTGAGTAATTTCAAAAAGTCTTTGAGCATTGCTTCTTACTGAATTCTCAAGTTGTTCTGATGCAATTATGTCAGCATTTTAAACATAGTATCAGCATTTTATTTCTTGAGAGGCTGATCAGGTTATTATTTTCTTAATGCATAAAAAATTTTCCTTTTTGTTTTCTGAGTTAACTTTCATAAAAAAGTGCCGACATACAGTTTGCTTAGAAAGATACCACATATAGCCTTGAATAATTTTCATTGCCTTCTCATAAATTACAGTGTTGATATATTCATATTCTTTTAGTTCTTTCAACCGCTCAAGACCATTCTTGGTGCATAACGTTCTGTAGCGCTTGAAACAAGTATCTAACGTAGATTATAGCAATGAAAACACAGATGGCTCTTATCCTTGTCTTTTGTCTGTTTGAACGTTTAAATTGTATTCTAAAAAAGTAAATTTTCAATGCATAAATTGATTTGGCCATCCATATTGCTCGACGAAAACCTCCAGGAGCACTGAACAAATGTTCTCTCTTCAAAAGACCTCCTAGAAAGATAATCACAAGCTGAAGAAATTCTTTTTAGTTATTCCTGGGTTGATGCTCTTCAATGTGTTTGTTTGCAAAATATGTTGTATCGGCAGTGATTTGTTGTGAGGGATACTGATTTTAAAGCCGCCTCAAGGATATGGTGATGCAAGCCAAAAGCATTTCTTACTACAATTTGTTAAAAGAAAATGCACGTACCAATGCTAGGACCAGTAACTGATGTTTCAAAACACATGGATTAATTTAAAAAAAAATATTTACTGATAAAATAACTTGAAACATAGCTGAAACGGCTGCCTCTCCGGTTTTGGCACTCCTAGTAATTGTTGTACACTTGGTCTATCAAGAATTCCCTATCTCCATAAATTTTGATCATTTTAAAAGCATTTGAATGTGCTATATCAAAAGGAAATCTAAATAATTTTCTTATGCTCCTTGGATATTGTGGATTTATTATTTTCTTCTCATTTTCTGCGATTGTCTAGAGAAAAATGCCAGCTTTTCTACAGTATCTTTTTGTCGACAAGATATTCTTGTCCTACTCAATATTTACCGACGTGACTGGTTAAATGAGCAGATGAATGAATGAAAATGAAATTCATCTGATTATTAACCAAGTTAGCGTATTGGAAGAGGAATAGAGAAGAGGCACTACTAATTACTAATTGGAGAAGACGTTTAACAGTTCTTCGTTCAGCCTGATGATGACCTGCAAGATGGCAGGTTGAAACGCGCGTAGCAAAGCTACAAATGTTGGATTACTTGACGGATCACAAAGGTAAATAACCTACTATATAGTGTTAATTCAGTAATCCGGAGGCCTAAACATGAAATGAAGTTCTTCTAGTATAAATATTGTCATTTAGATTATACTTATTAGGATTAAAAGAATTATGCTTGTGAATGGCAAAATGTTGATAAAACATGAACGTTGATTTATTTATAAAGTCTGTAAGCAATATCTAAAACGATTTAAATTTTTCAAAAAAATATGTATATATAAATAACGAGTTTTTAACATGGCATTTATACTACAACATAATTATTCTACAAATAAATAATGAAAACAAGTAAAATAATTCTGGAATATATTGCTAATGGCAATACAAATTATTGAACCTAAAATTACATGTTCAACTTGTCCCAAATATTACTTTGGCCTAACAGGAAGAAGTTTTAGTAAAATATTTAAGTAACATATACCATCAGTTTTGCAGCACATGGTCGCAAAAAACAACAACACTTTACCAGACTTGTACTCTCTTTTATTTGTATACCGGTAGCCCATATACAACAAGCTTTGTTATCCTCTTTGCGTTGTTATGAATGCCATTACTTGAATAGTGCTTGCTATGAGGTCATCAGTAGTCTACGAATGATGAACGCTAAGTGTTGCAACCTCACCCGACAGGTGGCCGCTGTGCCCCACAGGTATGTCACAAGATCAGCAGGCAGGACCAATGAACCATGCACAAATACCTGGGTGGACTCAATTGTGCAGTAAACTGACGAATAAAACCCACCTGGACGAGTTTACATTTTTTCCAGGAATTTGGTCCTGGACGAAATCGCACCTGGACGAGTTAATTAACACACAACCCAACCAAACAGCTTTGTGAAAGTGCATAAATGGTAACAATTTGGGACAAGTGTTCCCTCCACTATCCCAACTTGTAGAAAACTAACTTTCCTTTGTGTATATTCCCTAAACAGATCTGCTCCTTTGTAAGATACCTGTAAATTCCAGAGTAGGTGTCGGGAATGCAAATCTGGTCTTATTAAATAACAAAGTACATAAACGGTGTGTTAGATCCACTTTCCGCCAGGGGCGCGGGTCCGGTTTTAAGTAGGCTCCTTGCCCTCGATCTTCCTCGCATCTTATTTACTACTTTCGCTCCCGTCAGCTTTTCTTGATTACTCATAAACCCGTCTGGCTTTGTCCCAAAAAGTCTTTATGGGCCAGAAAAATGTGTCTGCTTTCTCTGCGTACCAGCTCGAGCTACTGAAGACCAAACACCCTACATAGGGTGAGCTACATGACAATAACATTAAAGGCGGTTAAAGAGTTAAAGATTCTGCATTTTAAAACATAAGAATGGTTCGTAAATTAAGAAACTGTTATATGCATTCTTAAATAGTTGATTTCTACCAATGCATCAGAGTAAGTTTAAGAAATTAGCGAATCGTTATTGTGTTTACATAGAGGTTACAAAAATTAAACATTGAGTCAAAGCTGATCAAGTGATCTCCTATATTAGTTGACAAGAAGACGGGGAAAGACAAGAAGTGAAAAAAATATATTTAAAATGGTAAGAAGAAAACAAATTTCAAAATGAGTCAAAAGTCGTCAAAGTATAACTGTCCAAAAATAGCGGTGATTGAAGAGCGCGATGTCTCATCATCAATATTATTGAACATTCAGGGAAGACAATTGTTTTGCTACATATTTCAAGATTTCACATACGCATTTTAGATCATTTCCACTGTACGTGTATGGGTGGGTTGGTGAGTCATTTCCACTGTACGTGTATGGGTGGGCGGTTGTGTCATTTCCACTGTACGTGTATGGGTGGGTGGGTGGGTCATTACGAGTGTGTGTGTGTGTGTGTGTAGGGCCTACACAAAATTTACACAGAAGTCTTTTCAGTGTATTGTATTTAACGCACAGAGGTATAGACCCGCCCGCCCACCCATACACATAAAGTGATATTGACCCACCCACCCACCCATACACGTATAGTGGAAATGACACAACCGCCCACCCATACACGTACAGTCACTATTTTTTCAAGGTCAAATCTGATATGTGAGTCTTTGGTGATTAACCTAGCCACGTAAAAGCACTTTGAAGTGGCTGGTGCCCACCCACCCTCCCATACACGTTCAGTGGTGTTGGCTCACCCACCCTCCCATACAGTTCAGTGGTGTTGTCCCACCCACCCTCCCATACACGTTCAGTGGTGTTGGCCCACCCACCCTCCCATACACGTTCAGAGGTGTTGGGATCATACACGTACATTTTAGATCATTTCAAGATATCATTTTAGATCACAAACAAAACATAATATATTATCTTTCGTTAATTAGATGCCGATATTTTGAACTATAAGCTGATTCGTCTTTTATAATCACTGTAATTTTTAGTTGTCGCTCAATTTCCCACATATTGCCTTTGCCACATCTTGGGCATTTCTAAGCGGACGTCTCAGCGTAACACATTGAAATTCCAATTGAGTTCCCACTCCTGTCGAACTGTGGAATCTAACTCCAAGTTTCTAGTCCCCA
Organism: Stictocephala bisonia; assembly: GCA_035578905.1. Lineage (NCBI taxonomy): Eukaryota > Metazoa > Arthropoda > Insecta > Hemiptera > Membracidae > Stictocephala > Stictocephala bisonia. The sequence continues at coordinate 319,017 of JAQJVL010000810.1, forward strand.
ACTGAGCTGATGGTTAGCGTTTCGTTCGTTGTACCCGTATAAAGTTCACGCACAGGCCGCCATTCATGCGAATTGATTAGGGAGATAAAAAAGAAAGAAAAATAGACCGATGCTAACAGCTTAAGTTGAGAAAATAATTTAAGTAAACATAGCTCAATAAGAATGATTTGTTTCCTGAAATGCGTGCTGTGTGTTCTCTTTGCAGTGTTGTACAAAATGTCTGACTTCACCCGTTCCATTTTACAATTAGACTTGGTCACAAAGTCCTTTGAGATGATTGACACTGGAGTGTCCTGGAGCGACCGACTTGGCCTCAAAGGGAGTGTACAGGACGTGTTAGAACGACGATTGGCTAACTGTGATGCGACTGTTGGGAGACAATCAGTGGCTCAGCCTTACTCATCCGCGGAGATCTGTGCCACCCATTGTGTGCTCCCAACGCGTGAAGTCCTCCTCTTTCAACCTCTTCATTTACTTTAACTAACTTTTTATAGTTGGATACACGTGGCTCCTACTTTCAAAAATTAGTTACAGTTAACTTTCTTAATAGTTATTAATTGGCGTTATCTTCTTTCATATTAGCAAACAATCCAATGTCCCAGTTGTTTGGGTGTCACGAAACAAGCTACTAGCGAAATAAGCTACCATCGTGGAAATTTACCTACACCTGTACATTCTACTTAGAGAAACTGATGTCCATCACACAGTTGTGCCGTTGAATAATTTTTCTTGCTTTTATTGTTTATGTTTCGTTTTTGTTGATGTTTTGTATTACAATTCATATATATTTTAGATATGTACAGGCGTTTGTGAGATTTATCGTTTTTGTCATCTTTTGAAGAGAGGAGAGTGTGGAAACCCTTTATATCACCATTATTCTAGATTTGATTTCTTCAATAGCCTCATCCATTTTTTGGTATTTGATTTTAATTCGGTTTTCTTCCAGGCTCAGCTTTTTTCCACAAACACCTGTGGTGGTGGTCAGGGATACGTGGCGATAGAGTAGTTAAGTTCAAATTTCAATTTATTCAATTGATACATCTGTTAATAAGAATATGTATATCTCAATCATCATAGCTTAAATTATTAACTAAATCTAAAATTAAATAATAATACTGTCATAATTATTTATAAAAGTAAAAAAGATCTAATAAAACTGACATCATATTGAAATCAGTACGTGCTAAAAATCTTCTATTCTATATCTTTCTTTTTCTGTAAGAAATGTTTTCAAGCTCTTTTTGAAAGAATTTGGATTGCAAATGTCTTTTATATTTGCAGGCCAGCTATTAAAGTATTTGATACCTGCTAAACTGCCCCCTCTCCCTCTCACTCTACCCCTCTGCCCAGACCTTACTCACTCCCTCTAAATATTAATCTGTCAAGGTGCAAAAGGAGTTTTTTATAAAAAAACCTTCGAGAAGGTACTAAGAAGAGTTAAGGGACGATAATTTTGTTGTAGTTATCTCTCTCCTAACTTGTATATTGGGATGATTTTTGCTACATTTAGGACATCTGGAAACAATCCACAAACCACAGACTTGTTTATTAAAGTTGTTAAGGGCTCAATAATTGATTTATAGCATTTTTAAAGAAGAGAGCTAGATATTTCATCCACCCCAGCAGAGGTTTTTTGTTTTTACGAAAATAATTATTTGTTCAACTTCCTGTAAAGTGACAGGAGAGAAAATCATAGAAGGAAAGTTTATTTTAGGGATTTGACTTGCAAAGACGGTGGATATAATTATTATGGACAGGAATATTTAAGAAATAATTTTTAAAGGTGTTTGCTACTTCAATGGAAGATTGGTCTATAGAGGAATTCTACTTTTTCAGTGGGGTAGTTGAGAGCTCATTGAGGGTTTCTTAGTCATTCAGTTTGATCATTCATTCCGTGGCAGCCTGATATTTGATAGCCTCGGGTGTGACGCCGGCTTGTTTAGCCACTATTCTGCGATGGCTGCTAAATTCAGTAATCTCTCTTCACTTTTTCACGTGTTCATTGTTTGGTAATAGTTTCATCATTCTGTCCTCGACGTTACCATCGTTATGATGTAACCTTAGTGACCATTTTAAAACATTCTCAACCAGAACCGTTAAACAACCTTCATTCAAATATTAAACAACAAGTTTGACACGTAAAAGAACCAACCACCTGGATTAACAAAACCTAATATAAACTTGTTGAATTTATAGCTGCAAATGACGACGGCTTTCACGTGCCATCTGGAATATTGGGTATAATTAATTATTACATTTTGGGTGGGATTTGGACCCTAAAATATAATTAAAATATTTTGTATCCTCGCCAAATCTTATTAAAAACTGAGATAGAAATATATGTTACAAAAAAAACTGCTGTCCTGAATTCCTGCATTAATTAATGAGCACTAATTTTAAGTCAACAGATAGAGGAAATGAGAAATAAGCATTTCCCACTATGTAGAAGAATGTTGTTTGCGATAGCAGATTGCAGTGGGTGCTCCGGGGACGCAGCAGGAAGATATTTCATCCGGCTTTCAGGCTTTCAGCAAAAAAGGTCAGTGGCCTCCTTATCTGATGCAGACTCGCTGGAGGCTACTGCTGGAGTCCTCAGGGTTTAATGTAGGGTGTAAGCAATATATCCCCTCCATGCCAATGTTTTAAACTAAATCAATATTTATTTTGATTTGTTATTACTGGTTTTTATCCAGTTTACCAACATTTAAAATTAGGTTTGTTGGGTATTGTTTATGTCTTTTCAGAGAATATAAAATTAATATAAACATTTCGAAAATGAACATACAAGTTTAAATTGAAAACCTAAATTTTGTACCAAATAAATACTTTTTGTGAATATTTCATGTACTTACCAAAATTAACATAGTAACCTAATATGTTTACACAGTCAGTGTCAGTTATTATTTTCTAATCTATCTATAGCCATTATCTGCTAAACCTAACATATCTATAACCATTTACTGTTATTTCTAACATATATGTAACCATTGCATGTGTGTTGAAGATGGAGCTGTATTGGTCTTTTTTACATAGAATAACTGATAAATTAAACACAATTTTAAATCAATATTTATAACTTTATTGGTGAGGCATTTCGATATCAAGGCTATCATCGGCAGACACATCACAAATATTAATACAAAAAGTAAATTATAATTTAAGCTTATATAAACTTCGCTCGTGAAGGAAGCTCGGCATTCGGCCTCGCCAGGGTGCTCTTTTAAAGGCCCCTTTGTGGAACTCGGCTTACGGCCTCGCGGTGGAAAGTTCGGCCTGCGGCCTCTCCAAGGCATTCTGCTACAGTTCCATTTTTGGATCTCGGCAGGTCGCGTCGTGAGGGAGATGTTTAACCAATTTGACCATGCATTTTGGTTTTAGGGGCAGTGGAGCCCATAAACGTAGACTTTTCTAAAATCTGATGGTTATATAAGTAATTAATTGAAGAATACTTTACATTTGGTACCCCACTTGGGTATATTAGCTTAACATTATCCAATTTTGGGCTTTTGAGCATATCTTTTTATTTGGGGGATAAAGCCCTTAAACATTGTCTCTTCTAAAATACAATGATATAAACTAAAAACACCAAAAATTTTTAGTTTTTAGGCTGAAATTCATGTATAAGGTGCGCGTTTGTTACGCGTGTAGAACTGTGAAGGTTTGAAACTTTTACTTGAGATTTTCGTCAAGTTAGGTTAGAAATACTATTTTTTTGTTATTTTCCCATAAGAAATACATTGGGGCAGTTTTGGGGGTAAAAAAAGGCTGCCACTTCGGAACTATGAAGAATTTTTCAAAATCCCTTCTTATTGCACGCCTACAACATAGGACCAAAATTTCAGCCTTAGAGGTTTAGTGGTTTTTTAGAATTAGTGATCAGTGGGTCAGTGGTATTTGACTTTTATATACAGGGTGTTACATACACAATCTCCTGTGGTTGAACCGTTTGACACAGAGCGATGCAGTAAACTAGAACCCTAATAAATCTCATATGGAGAACGTTTCAAAATTATTTTTGTGCTATTTAAAGTACAGGGTGTACCCGGATATTATAGTCAACACTGGAAATAGTATTTCAAAATTCAATTTAAAATTATTAAAACATATAACAACACCACGATATTTAAATGCATGGGAATCATGGTACAGTAATAAAGCAAATTCTGAAAACTTATTACAGAATAACTTATAAACTAAGATTACAGTCGAGTTGTATTAATATTTGTGATGTGTCTGACGATGATATCCTTGCATAGTAAAAGTTATAAATATTGCATTAAAATTGTGTTTAATTTAACAATTATATGTCTGCTTGAAGTAAAACACATGTTTTGAAATAAAATTTACTTACTTTCGGCGCAGAAAGTATGTGCACCCTACTATAGTTTGAAGTTGTTTTCTAGAGGACTAAGAGACCTACGAAAATTATAATCACATCATTGTTTTCCTCATTTGATTGTACGCTGTCATATTAATTTTTAAATTCTATTACGAGTTTTAATAATTTGTATCCTAGTTGGAACAAAAACACGAACAGAAATTTTAGCTTGTTTTCACTCTACATAAAATTAAATTTAAACCGTTATTACTAAATAGCCCTCTATTGCATGGCATTTTTATTTTAATACCTGATTGATAAGAATTTGTTCACTAAGTTTCATGGCACGCTACGGTTATAAAAAAATATCATATGTTTTTATTTTGTGTACATACATATATATATTTTCTATAATCATATTTTCTGTATGAGTATAGATAACAACATTTTTCTTCAAAAAAAAAAAAAATTATTATGGATTTGAAAATATTTCATTAAAATTAATGAAATCATATTTCGATCATAGATTTTAATTTGTAGAAATTAAACGTTAACTTTCAGATTGCAAGGAAATTAAGTATGGTGTACCACAAAGATATCCTTTGGGTCCGTTACTTTTCAATATTTACATTAAAGATATTTCCAAAAATATTAACTCCACAAATATTAAATGTTTCTTTTATGCTAACGGTGTTGGATTTATATGTACAATCCAAATTGTTATGATATGACAAATTGGAAAAAGTGATTTCTTTTACATCAATGAAATGTAGGCCTACTAATTGGTGTTATGCTAGTAAATTAAATCTTAATCTTAAACAAAATATATAACATAAATTTGAGTTACTCAAATAAATTGATACTGGACCTTAAATAAATCCAATACAATTTTGAAGAATTTTCCTTGATCATAATTTATCCTTATTATATGTGAATAATAATAATAAGACTTATTGCGTAAAAACAACCAGTATACACAGTATCACAAACGTCAATATCAAAAATGTAAAAACATTAAAATCATTTTATTTATCCATCATCCATTCAAACATGTTAATGTGACATTCATACGGCCATTCTTTCATTCATTTCGACATCAGGCTCCCTTTGATGTGGATCATTTACAATAATAATCTATCTCAGAGGCTCATCACGAACTCGTCAACTGAGTAGAACGCTTTTGTTACCAAGAGGAGTTTTTGCTTAGCTTTTAAATTGGTTTTGATTTTGTATTTGTTTGGATTATACGAAAAAAAATCTAAATAAAGGTATCTATTGTTTAAGAATATTAAAATACAATTTTAGTGAAGATGTATTATTACAACTTTACTATGCACATATTAATAGCATATTGAGTAATGGAATAATATTAATATTGAGTCATAAAATTCAATTAAATTATTTAAAGTTAAAAAAAGAGCAATTCGACTAATTTGTAGAGTACCTTTTAAAACTCCATGTAAAAATAAATGTAATGACTCTTCCTACAATGTTCATGTACAAAAGCTTAATATACACAAAAAACAATGTACATTAATATCCTCAAAACAAAAATATGCATAATCATGAAACGAGCATTTCAAATTAACTGAAAATTAAACAATTTAAATCGAGGGTCATTCAATAATTAAAGAGACAAACAGATCTAGAGAGGAAAAATTTATTTTGACAAAACAACACTTTTACTATTTTTCAACACAATCCCCTTGAACATTAATGCACTTGTTCCAACGGACCACAAGCTATTATACACCAGCTGCAAAGAACTCTTTATCTTGGTGTTTGAGCCAATTTCCCACAAACTTCTTGACGTCCTCGTTATCCTGGAACCTCTTTCCACGCAATGCCTCCATCAGCGGACCAAACAAGTGGAAATCACTTGGTGCTAAATCGGTACTGTACTTCGCAGCCCATTTTGTTAATGGTTTCTCTGGTTAATTTAGCAGTATGAGGACGTGCAATGTCTTGGATCTCTCTCTCTCTCTCTCTCTCTCTCTCTCTCTCTCTCTCTCTCTCTCTCTCTCTCTCTCTCTCTCTCTCTCTCTCTCTCTCTCTCTCTCTCTCTCTCTCTCTCTCTCTCTCTCTCTCTCTCTCTCTCTCTCTCTCTCTCTCTCTCTCTCTCTCTCTCTCTCTCTCTCTCTCTCTCTCTCTCTCTCTCTCTCTCTCTCTCTCTCTCTCTCTCTCTCTCTCTCTCTCTCTCTCTCTCTCTCTCTCTCTCTCTCTCTCTCTCTCTCTCTCTCTCTCTCTCTCTCTCTCTCTCTCTCTCTCTCTCTCTCTCTCTCTCTCTCTCTCTCTCTCTCTCTCTCTCTCTCTCTCTCTCTCTCTCTCTCTCTCTCTCTCTCTCTCTCTCTCTCTCTCTCTCTCTCTCTCTCTCTCTCTCTCTCTCTCTCTCTCTCTCTCTCTCTCTCTCTCTCTCTCTCTCTCTCTCTCTCTCTCTCTCTCTCTCTCTCTCTCTCTCTCTCTCTCTCTCTCTCTCTCTCTCTCTCTCTCTCTCTCTCTCTCTCTCTCTCTCTCTCTCTCTCTCTCTCTCTCTCTCTCTCTCTCTCTCTCTCTCTCTCTCTCTCTCTCTCTCTCTCTCTCTCTCTCTCTCTCTCTCTCTCTCTCTCTCTCTCTCTCTCTCTCTCTCTCGCTCTTATGGCTGGCTTTTCTTTGTTCAAAAGCATATCCGAGAAGTATTGGCTGTAAATTGGCTCGTCAAGATGATCACCAAAAACCTGACGTTCAGCATTCCAAAACAAAGTCAACGTGACTTTTCCTGCTGATGTTTGGGTTTTGAATTTTTTTCCTAATAGGTGAGTTGGTGTGCTTCCACTCTGTGCTTTGCTTGTTTGATTCTGTCTCACAATAGTGAACCCAAGTTTCACCACTTGTTAAAATTTTGTTAAAGGAAACAAGGTTGATAGTGTGTAGCTCTGTGCACACTATCAACCTTGTTTCCTTGTGTAGCCGTGTCAACTCCTTTGGGACCCATCCTGCACATGTTTTGCGGTACTTCAACTTGCTTTTAATAATGTTATGAACTGTACCCATACAAACATGAACTTTTTTCAAATATCATTTCCACAGTAACTCGGCGGTCAGCACGAATTATGTCATCAATTCGACTTCAACTGGTCGGCTAGGACAGTATTCGTCAGTCACTGACAGCTATTTTTGAACTGTTCTACCCACTTGTAAACATTTGCACAATTCAACAATTTTCACCATATACTTTAGTCATTCTAGAGTATATATTCATTGGGTTTTCACCTTCAGCAAGTAAAAAACGAATAACAGAACGTTGTTCAACTAAGGTGGAATTTTCAAGTGGACTTGCCATCATTAAATGTATTTTTGAGATTGTAAAAACAACAATGTTAATCAATCAGCTGATCAGGGCTTATCCCAGTTTGAAGTCTTGCAATCAAAATGTAAGTAAAACTTTCAACAAAGTCAAGAACACTACACAATTAACTAAATACTTTGTTTTTTAAAAAACAATTATTTAATCTATTATCCAATTTAGAACAGCTGATGTTATGTTTAATTTACATTTTAATTTCAAAAGTTTAGCCTACCACAATTTTATTCAATTTGGTTTTATTTAACAGCTGTTAATCAAATAATTCAATCAATTAATATAGCTCCATGAGAATACCATGGGAATTTTGGAGACCAGTGGGACGGAGTACTGAGGTCGGAGGGGAAAATCCTTTCTTACTGAGCCTCTAAGAACCAAGATAAACCTATGTACAAAATTTTAAGTCAATTGTACGTATAGTTTTGGAGAAATTATTATGAGTGGTAAATGGCTTTCATATATAGAAGATTTAATTTTAAAATTTCCGATTTAAATCAGTTTGTTCTCTTAGATAAAAAAGTTTCAAAGTCTAGAAAAATTTGTAAGCCTACTTTTAGAGGGCACAAATTACTATTGTTGACTCTGAATCAGTGAAATATCGGGTTTCTCGCCATATTTAGCAATGTCCTGTGAACTGGCTTTGTATTGGTCAAATTAAATTGGAAATTTTCCGATTAAAATCAATTTGTTCTCTTAGATAAAAAATTTCGAAGTCTAGAGAAATCTTTTAAAGGGATTTCTACTTTTAGAGGGCACAAAGTAACATATTTTACTCTTAATCAATAAAATATTGTGTTTCTTGCCAGGTTTAGCCATGCCTTATTATCTGGCTATGCATGTTTTAAAACTAAATTGTTAATTGTCCGATTGAAAACAGTTTGTTCTCCTAGATAACAAAGTTTCATAGTCTAGAAAAATCTGTAAGCCTACTCTTAGAGGCCGTAAATTAACCAATTTGATTTACACGCACGGATTGAAAATCTAGCTCTACCTAAGGATGAAGCAGGTGTAATAGAGCAAAAAGTCATAGGGCCAAATTTGTAGATAGTCTCAAATCAGGCACAGAAAATGGTGTCAGTTTTACTGTAGAACTATTCATTTAGCCGCTACAGTCCAATTAGAGAAACGCCGTTTTTGGCATTTAAAATATTGGCACTAAAAAGGCTGCCATCTTCGATTAGCTAAGAATTTTTCAAAATACCGTCTTATTGCACATCTACAACATAAGACCTTTAACTCTACAAAATTTCAGCCTCGTAGGCTTAGTACTTTTTTGTTACAGTGATGAGTGAGTCAGTTGTATTTGCGTTTTATATATATGTATGTATATTTACTATGAAATTCATACTTAACTTAAAAATATTCAGAAATTATAAAATATATAATAGTACACTTCCTCACTCATTGATAAACATGTACCCACAAGCTTATGACATTAGAAAGCTATTATTTAAAGGCATGTAATATGAAAATACTACACCAAACATTTGCACAATAAATAATACTACATAGCATTGAGTAATAACTCTGCATTCATATACGAAGTGTATTATTTTAATATTGCAAATTTTGAAGAAAAATTTTAATCCATCGACATGAATCACATTTGTACGTTACGAGGTAATCCACCCAAAATTACAGCAAATACCTCACTGAGAGATATGGTTAACCATTTGTTCAAATTTTTCGACAACATAAATAAGTAGCTTTTGTGTGTGTGTGTTTTTTTTTTTTTTTTTAGTATTTATGCATACCAGGCAAAAAAAACTGTGAACAAACCTAAATTTAGATATAATATGGAATACAATTTCTAATTCAGGGGAGGATAGATTGGCCCTCATTTTGATCCATACAATCACTCTCCCTTCCTTCCCAAGGGAACTTGGAGATCAGATGAAGTGATTGTAAATAGAAAGCGCGCGAGGGTTCTGGGACTCGGTCACGGGTTCACATTTCGTACCGCGATAGCTATGATCGGTCGATTGGTCTCGCAAAATATGCCCCAAGTAGGCCATGGGTATTGTACCCCATCACATCGTCATGCTTTTTCTTTTCATTATTTGAACTTTTCGAATATATGTTTTGTGTTTATCCTTAACTAGATATGTGGTAAATGATTATATGTTTTGTGTTTATTCTTAGCTAGATAATGTGGCAGATGATTATATGTTTTGTGTTTATTCTTAGCTAGATAATGTGGCAGATGATTATATGTTTTGTGTTTATTCTTAGCTAGATAATGTGGTAAATGATTATATGTTTTGTGTTTATTCTTAGCTAGATAATGTGGTAAATGATTATATGTTTTGTGTTTATTCTTAGCTAGATAATGTGGTAAATGATTATATGTTTTGTGTTTATTCTTAGCTAGATAATGTGGCAGATGATTATATGTTTTGTGTTTATTCTTAGCTAGATAATGTGGTAAATGATTATATGTTTTGTGTTTATTCTTAGCTAGATAATGTGGCAGATGATTATATGTTTTGTGTTTATTCTTAGCTAGATAATGTGGTAGATGATTATATGTTTTGTGTTTATCCTTAGCTAGATAATGTGGCAGATGATTATATGTTTTGTGTTTATCCTTAGCTAGATAATGTGGCAGATGATTATATGTTTTGTGTTTATCCTTAGCTAGATAATGTGGCAGATGATTATATGTTTTGTGTTTATTCTTAGCTAGATAATGTGGCAGGTGATTATATGTTTTGTGTTTATCCTTAGCTAGATAATGTGGCAGATGATTATATGTTTTGTGTTTATCCTTAGCTAGATAATGTGCAGATGATTATATGTTTTGTGTTTATCCTTAGCTAGATAATGTGGCAGATGATTATATGTTTTGTGTTTATTCATAGCTAGATAATGTGGCAGATGATTATATGTTTTGTGTTTATCCTTAGCTAGATAATGTGGCAGATGATTATATGTTTTGTGTTAATCCTTAGCTAGATAATGTGGCAGATGATTATATGTTTTGTGTTTATCCTTAGCTAGATAATGTGGCAGATGATTATATGTTTTGTGTTTATTCTTAGCTAGATAATGTGGCAGATGATTATATGTTTTGTGTTTATCCTTAGCTAGATATTGTGGCAGATGATTATATGTTTTGTGTTTATCCTTAGCTAGATAATGGGGCAGATGATTATATATTTTGTGTTTATCCTTAACTAGATAATGTGGCAGATGATTATATGTTTTGTGTTTATCCTTAACTAGATAATGTGGCAGATGATTATATGTTTTGTGTTTATCCTTAACTAGATAATGTGGCAGATGATTATATGTTTTGTATTTATCCTTAACTAGATAATGTGGCACATGATTATATGCTTTTGCTACGACCAGTAGGCTTTATCAAAATAAAAGGCTCGAAGGAGTAAATTGACCTAAATCAACAACCTCGGAATGTTGTTCGCTCTGATAAATCACATTTAGTTGCTCTTGAATGTTAGTCCTATTCAAATATGAGAAACAATATTTTGATTTATTTCACTTCCTAGATGGTGAGATTTTCGGTAAAACTTAAGTTTAATGAAAACTATATTTTTAGACAAATCTACAATTAATGTCTCCGGGTAAAATCAGTACAAACTCAACCATCTTATGATCCTTTAATCGAGCTAGATGGTTGATAGTCGAATCCATTTTAATGCCATGAGCGCAGTGCAAAGACTTAAATCTCACTTAAAGTCACCCATTTGCGTTTTCCCCAAAAACGTCGTTTAGGTCTCTCATTATGATGTAAAGCCAATATGATGTATGATATAAATGTAATCCTGAATTATGAAATGTCTCATCACTTTGCACTGTGCAGGAAAAACTAGTTTTGCGTTACCCTAACTAATTCAAACTTGTCCATCTCAAGTATATTCAAACATGGACAGACATATTCAAGTAAATAAAGACATTCGGTTGGTTTAGTAACTGATGCGCTTCTGATCAGATTTGCACTCCGCCTAAACCAGCATGAGACAGCATTCCCAGCTACTGTCAGTGTCATCAATCTACTTGTAATATCTTACACGAGAGGTTCGTGGACACTCGGTAGTTAATCACATCCGGTCACGATCCTCCGGGCAGCAACACTCTCTCGGTACAGAGCCCTTCATTGTTTGTTTACTAATAGTAACACTACCATAATAGAATTACTAGTAATACTAGTTCACAAATAAATTTTATATTTATTATAGTTCGTATAAGAGTACTCAAATTAATAATTATAAAATAAGAACATTTAAATTCACGTACAACACCAACGAAGAATTACTATGGTATAGGAGGGCTCTTACAACGTGTCGTCTCAAAATTTCCGTTAATGAAATAAGCAAGAAACAGTCTCAAAATTTCCGTAAGAAATATGCAGCCCTAATAACTTAGATAATGAGTCTCAACATTTCCGAAGGCCTAGGAGTGGGTTGGGGATGGGGGTGGTTCGACACCTGTGGTCGCTAGCCGTTGAGGAAATACACAGTTTGAATAATATGCATGACTATATGGCCTATTATGTAAAATAAGAATAATAGCCCATAGAGGTTCCGAATATAATTATGTCCACGTCCCACATCTTTACAAGTATGTGTAACTTATTAGTATTATGAAATTGGTGTAGAAAAGTGTAAAAGTGTGCCGATGTAAGGCTTTGCTGAATCCACTATCATACATTTGTTCTCCCATAAAAAACAAAGAAATCTTTGTTGTACATCGTACTATATTTATGCGGCTATTTATTAAAAATATAACGTGGTAATAATGATTGTAACCTGTAATGATTATAATCATTAATACTATGCCCAAAATATGACATGTTAATTCTCACATTTTATAAAGTAATTACAAATAAATTAAAGGACCAACCATTTATATGTGGGTTATATAGACCTTAAAAATGAGATATTAAGCAAAATGTTATAACAAATAATTAACAGATATTGCATGCCATTCACGCTCTTTATCGAAAAAGCACATAATAGTGTTACAGCAAAACCAAGCAAGCTAGAAAAAAGTAGTAATTTAGTAAAAGCAGAGCTTTAACTCAAATTTAAATTAAAATAATTGATATTTTTGTAAAAAATGGGTTTATTTATTAAATTTAGATTTAAATGTCTAGTTGGTATCAGACTACCTACTAGTAATACCCTTTGTGAGGGGAGCGTAGTCGAACGGCAATAATGGGGTTGGTGCGGCGCGGAAATTATGAGACTACCGGCTACCTGGAAAGTGGGCCTAATTAGAGTTCCTCTGGAATTCGGAAATTTTGGGACATGGAAATTTTAGGACATGGAAATTTTGATACTGCACGTCTTACAAAGGTAGCCCCATCGTGATCAACTTTGGTAGCCTACCGTGACTAACTTGGGCAGCCCCCATGATCAACTTGGGCAGCCCCGTGATCAACTTTGGTAGCCTACCGTGACTAACTTGGGCAGCCCCCATGATCAACTTGGGCAGCCCCGTGATCAACTTTGGTAGCCTACCGTGACTAACTTGGGCAGCCCCCATGATCAACTTGAGTAGCCCCCATGATCAACTTGGGCAGCCCCGTGATCAACTTTGGTAGCCTACCGTGACTAACTTGGGCAGCCCCCATGATCAACTTGGGCAGCCCCCATGATCAACTTGAGTAGCCCCGTGATCAACTTGAGTAGCCCCGTGATCAACTTGGATAGCCCCCATGATCAAATTTAGTAGCCCCGTGATAAACTTTTTATGCCAACCGTGGTTGATTTAGATAGCCACCCATGATTAACTTGGGTAGCCCTCGTGATCAACTTAAGTAGCTCCCTGTGATTAGCTTGGGTAGCTATTGATACTTACAGCTATATAAGGAGTTTCGGGGCGTAACTCCCAACGAGCGAAGCGAGTTATCCTTAAAAGATTAATATACTGCTAACTTATATGTATAATCTATCGAATGTGTATATAAAATATTATTTTATTTCCACCAGAACTGTTCAAAGATTCTAGCCGAGGCAGTGAATGAGAAAGTGGTAATTTTACCATGATTAACTGTTTTTTATTCAAATGTTCCTAATGGTCCTAACATTAAGAAAATATTTGTTTAAAGAACTAATTCCCTTGTTAAACTTGGTCTACTTATGTCCCATAGACTATAAATTTGTGCAAGGAACTTATTCAATTCAGACGTAGCAAGTGTGAAAACCAGTTCAGTAAAAGGCAAACATCCCTGATAAATACTTTCCGTCCCGGCCAGGATTCTAAACGGCGCTGTCTACTACAATAGTAACTTAGGATCAGAGTCCTGACGCCTTAGTCCGCTTGGCCACTGCCTCGCTAAAAAGGAGGCTAGTCTTTAGTTCTCGTCCTCGATGCAGCCAGCATTTGAATTGCATTTTTGTTCAGTATCGGAAGCAGAAGAAACTCTACAGCATACTTACTAAAAATATTTAGAAATCAGTTATATAAGGTTTTGAGAGTTGTCGTCTAAATTACCAATAAAGAAACCTTTGGATCCATTTTGGGATTTCTCAATGCTGATGTAGGATACATGTTTTATTTATAGTTGATCGAGCTTTGATCGAGCTATACAAACTCTCTTTAATTCAACATTTCTTATGATTCCTTCAGTGATTACAGTCTCATGCTTGCCCCAAAAAGTGTCTTACTTCTTTTACAGTCATCAGTGTAACTATCATGCTTAGCTTGAGTGTTTCTTGTGACAATACCACAACTCTCCAAACGGAAGCTTCAACGCTCTACCGAAGCCATAAATTAAGACGGTTTTTAGTTTCAGTTTTCCAATTATTCGCATGATATTTCCACGCTGACTCCAGCTCGGGACTACCCAGACGGCCTCCAATGGACACAGCTGGTCGCTCGAGTGACTTTGACAAATTGGTCTCAAGTGCTGATCGAACAAAAACTATTCTTTGTCCTCCTTCTTGGCTTATTCATGTGGAAGTAATGAAGAGTGCCGTGGTCACAACTTGGAGGTCCAGTCAGGTCTTAAGGATTTACGGTGTTTACAAAAACAGGAGGTGGAATGTTGTTTGATGGGTACAATCAATTACTGTGACTGGCCGTTACTCAGGAAATGACAACAATTGACTTACTACCTATCTAACGATGCACAAATAATGTTTCACAAGGGTCGTTCACAATTAGATTTTTGCATTCATATGAACACTGCTAATCATATCATTGCATTATTTAAGTGGCAACCACATTTTATAAAATTATAGGCATCAAAATAAGTACTTAATTAACTTGATCGTATTTTCTACCTATACAGAGTTTAGTGTGAGTGTTTCTTTAGAAATACTTGTTGAACTATACTGTACTTAACATTACTATAGATAGGCGGCACTTTAGTGTATTTGAACGCGAGCATATGACTTCTACTTCAGTTGTCAGGTGCTCTGTGACATTGCCACGACCCTACCAACAGTCTTCGGCCCGACTTATCACTAACTACTATAGTTGTCAAGTGTATTGTGACATTGCCACGACCCTACCAACAGTCTTCGGTCTGACTTATCACTAACTACTATAGTTGTCAGGTGTACTGTGACATTGCCACGACCATACCAACTGTCTTCGGGCCGACTTATCACTAACCACTATAGTTGTAAGGTGTACTGTGACATTGCCACGACCATACCAATTGTCTTCGGTCCGACTTATCACTAACCACTATAGTTGTAAGGTGTACTGTGACATTGCCACGACCATACCAATTGTCTTCGGTCCGACTTATCACTAACCACTATAGTTGTAAGGTGTACTGTGACATTGCCACGACCATACCAATTGTCTTCGGTCCGACTTATCACTAACCACTATAGTTGTAAGGTGTACTGTGACATTGCCACGACCATACCATCTGTCTTCGGGCCGACTTATCACTAACCACTATAGTTGTAAGGTGTACTGTGACATTGCCACGACCATACCAATTGTCTTCGGGCCGACTTATCACTAACCACTATAGTTGTAAGGTGTACTGTGACATTGCCACGACCATACCAATTGTCTTCGGTCCGACTTATCACTAACCACTATAGTTGTAAGGTGTACTGTGACATTGCCACGACCATACCAATTGTCTTCGGGCCGACTTATCACTAACCACTATAGTTGTAAGGTGTACTGTGACATTGCCACACCATACCAACTGTCTTCGGTCCGACTTATCACTAACCACTATAGTTGTAAGGTGTACTGTGACATTGCCACGACCATACCAATTGTCTTCGGTCCGACTTATCACTAACCACTATAGTTGTAAGGTGTACTGTGACATTGCCACGACCATACCAATTGTCTTCGGTCCGACTTATCACTAACCACTATAGTTGTAAGGTGTACTGTGACATTGCCACGACCATACCAATTGTCTTCGGGCCGACTTATCACTAACCACTATAGTTGTAAGGTGTACTGTGACATTGCCACACCATACCAACTGTCTTCGGTCCGACTTATCACTAACCACTATAGTTGTAAGGTGTACTATGACATTGCCACGACCATACCAACTGTCTTCGGTCCGACTTATCACTAACCACTATAGTTGTAAGGTGTACTGTGACATTGCCACGACCATACCAACTGTCTTCGGGCCGACTTATCACTAACCACTATAGTTGTAAGGTGTACTGTGACATTGCCACGACCATACCAACTGTCTTCGGTCCGACTTATCACTAACCACTATAGTTGTAAGGTGTACTGTGACATTGCCACACCATACCAACTGTCTTCGGTCCGACTTATCACTAACCACTATAGTTGTAAGGTGTACTGTGACATTGCCACACCATACCAACTGTCTTCGGGCCGACTTATCACTAACCACTATAGTTGTAAGGTGTACTATGACATTGCCACGACCATACAAACTGTCTTCGGGCCGACTTATCACTAACCACTATAGTTGTAAGGTGTACTGTGACATTGCCACACCATACCAACTGTCTTCGGTCCGACTTATCACTAACCACTATAGTTGTAAGGTGTACTATGACATTGCCACGACCATACCAACTGTCTTCGGTCCGACTTATCACTAACCACTATAGTTGTAAGGTGTACTATGACATTGCCACGACCATACCAACTGTCTTCGGGCCGACTTATCACTAACCACTATAGTTGTAAGGTGTACTGTGACATTGCCACACCATACCAACTGTCTTCGGTCCGACTTATCACTAACCACTATAGTTGTAAGGTGTACTATGACATTGCCACGACCATACCAACTGTCTTCGGTCCGACTTATCACTAACCACTATAGTTGTAAGGTGTACTATGACATTGCCACGACCATACCAATTGTCTTCGGTCCGACTTATCACTAACCACTATAGTTGTAAGGTGCTCTGTGACATTGCCACGACCATACCAATTGTCTTCGGTCCGACTTATCACTAACCACTATAGTTGTAAGGTGTACTATGACATTGCCACGACCATACCAATTGTCTTCGGTCCGACTTATCACTAACCACTATAGTTGTAAGGTGCTCTGTGACATTGCCACGACCATACCAACTGTCTTCGGGCCGACTTATCACTAACCACTATAGTTGTAAGGTGTACTGTGACATTGCCACACCATACCAACTGTCTTCGGTCCGACTTATCACTAACCACTATAGTTGTAAGGTGTACTATGACATTGCCACGACCATACCAACTGTCTTCGGTCCGACTTATCACTAACCACTATAGTTGTAAGGTGTACTATGACATTGCCACGACCATACCAATTGTCTTCGGTCCGACTTATCACTAACCACTATAGTTGTAAGGTGTACTATGACATTGCCACGACCATACCAACTGTCTTCGGGCCGACTTATCACTAACCACTATAGTTGTAAGGTGTACTGTGACATTGCCACACCATACCAACTGTCTTCGGTCCGACTTATCACTAACCACTATAGTTGTAAGGTGTACTGTGACATTGCCACACCATACCAACTGTCTTCGGTCCGACTTATCACTAACCACTATAGTTGTAAGGTGTACTATGACATTGCCACACCATACCAACTGTCTTCGGTCCGACTTATCACTAACCACTATAGTTGTAAGGTGTACTATGACATTGCCACGACCATACCAACTGTCTTCGGGCCGACTTATCACTAACCACTATAGTTGTCAAGTGTACTGTGACATTGCCACGACCATACCATCTGTCTTCGGTCCGACTTATCACTAACCACTATAGTTGTAAGGTGTACTGTGACATTGCCACGACCATACCAATTGTCTTCGGTCCGACTTATCACTAACCACTATAGTTGTAAGGTGTACTGTGACATTGCCACGACCATACCAATTGTCTTCGGTCCGACTTATCACTAACCACTATAGTTGTAAGGTGTACTATGACATTGCCACGACCATACCAACTGTCTTCGGGCCGACTTATCACTAACCACTATAGTTGTCAAGTGTACTATGACATTGCCACGACCATACCAACTGTCTTCGGTCCGACTTATCACTAACCACTATAGTTGTAAGGTGTACTATGACATTGCCACGACCATACCAACTGTCTTCGGGCCGACTTATCACTAACCACTATAGTTGTCAAGTGTACTATGACATTGCCACGACCATACCAACTGTCTTCGGTCCGACTTATCACTAACCACTATAGTTGTAAGGTGTACTATGACATTGCCACGACCATACCAACTGTCTTCGGGCCGACTTATCACTAACCACTATAGTTGTCAAGTGTACTATGACATTGCCACGACCATACCTTCTTATCACTACTAACTGTCTTCGGTCCGACTTATCACTAACTACAAATCCAAATTGTATTTAGTGAAAGTTAATAGTAAATACGAGGATATTCCAAAAGACTAGTTGGAACGGAACACAAAGGGTGGTTAAAATAGTCATAATTTTAACCACCCTTTGTTAAAATCCTCTATTGACCACATTTTCAATGTAGGAGCACACAAGTTGAGTGACAAATGTGGTTGGACCGTCCAGTGGTCTGGAGCAGGAGGAGACAGTTCCTGCAAGAGGGGGAAGCTCATATATATAGCAAGTTAAACTTGTTATGTACAAGTAGTTATATTTAGACTTCAGAACGGAGTAAAGAAAAATTTATCAAATTTAATTTAGAAACAGTAAGTGATTGTGGACAACTTGATGGACTACTAGTAGACAAAAAGATAAACGCCGAGTTCTGTCAGATAATGGTATGAGATCAGTTTCGAGTACTGTTCTGTTCCTTTATGAATGAACGTATACTGGTTTACACAAGTATTAAATGGTAACCCCGGACAGGCCAGCCCTAAAGTGAAATATTAACGAGATACTAGTTATCTATTCTAAAGTGTCTTCAATATACTGAAATACGCTTGAAACGTATTTTTAATCTTATGCATAGACATACGTTAAGTTATGCATTTTTCTTCTCAAAATTATTTCTTGTTTATAAAACACTGATCATTGTTTCTGTAATAATATTACTATAATATCAATTAACAGAAAAGGTCAATCTAAACAGTGGACACTTTTGATAAAACTGCTCCAAAGAAGGTACGCTTTTTTGGCAAGTGGTAAGGTGTTACATCTTTTAGTATTACATCTATAGTTTTTGGTAATACTAAAAAGCATAATTTTTATTGCCAACTATTAAAGGGACACCATTTTTGGTTTAACGTGAACTAGATATTAACAATGAACACAGTCTTAGACAGTATTTATACCGTCTTTTATAGTATGTAAGGCAATAAACAATAGCTAAACAATGAGCCTAACAAAGGCTAGCAAATTCCAGACCAAACTATTTAAATATCTTGTATAGGCCTAACGTTATAGCAAATATAATATTAATTTAACAACTACAATAGTTTTATTGTCATGATTAGAAAGTGTAAGAGCTCCAACCCGATTCTCTTGCTCGAATGTTGGGGGATTGCAACAAAGTACATGAAATCGAACCCAGTCTCTCGGAACACATAACTCTTGGATGACTTCCGCCATTACAAAACAAATGCGGCAGTTGTCTGTTTACGCCCTCTATAAACCAAACACCTGGGAATGCTGGCCGTAACAATGTTGTAAAACACCATTCGACTGGAACCTGGCCTATTATTGAAATCAAAAGTAGCAACAGCCATTTCTCCGAGTAATTGCGACCTCGTCTTTTTCTTTGTGGTAATTAAAACTAAAATAACTGTAGTAATTGCCTAATTTAATTTAAAATGCCGTTTCAGATCATCTCTTCACTCTTGATTTACCAAACTGAATTAGATAGAAAAATGTATATTCCAAACATATTTTACCAGTTTTTTCTCTATTTCCATGAGATGTTAACCACATACACAAAGCTATTGGTCTTAATACAAAAATACTGAAATGAGTGCTAAATTCAAAACTAACAAGGAATTTTTCTCGATAAATTCTCAACTTGTTGGGGGACAGCTAAGATAACTCGATAAATCGTCATCTTGTTGGGGGACAGCTAAGATAACTCGATAAATCGTCAACTTGTTGTGGGACAGCTAAGACACTCGATAAATCGTCAACTTCTTGAAGGACAGCTAAAATAACTCGATAAATCGTCAACTTGGTCAGCTAAGATTTCTCGATAAATCGTCAACTTCTTTAGGGACAGCTAAGACACTCGATAAATCGTCAAATTCTTGAGGGACAGCTAAGATAACTCGATAAATTGTCAACTTCTTAAGAGACAGCTAAATTAACTGGATAAAACCGCGATGTATTGAGGACAGCAAGATAACTCGAAAAATGTTCAAATTATTAGAAACAGTGACAGTTCATGATAAATCCACAAATCATTACGGAATAATTACGAGTACTAGATTAATTAAAAACATTTCAGAAACGGTGAAGATTCTGGAAAATTCTCAAATTACTGCGGACATATGAAGATTAGTTGAATAATTCTTAACTTATTGGAATATTTATTGAGGGGCGATGAAGATCACTCAATCAGTTCTCAAATCATCGGTGAACAATGAAGAGAAATTTCATCATTGGTACAGTTTAGGATTCGATAATCCTAAACCTATGTGAAAGTGTATTAGCTATAAAGATCGAATAAACAAAATAGTAATTTGAGTGTAAATTAATCAAAGTTATAAGTTCTGAAGAAAGTTTTACCAGAAAAATAAGACTACAAAATAATTAACAACACTTACATGTTTCACATACTAGACTTTACTCAGGAATAAAAACATTGTCAACAATACATGATTTTCTTCAACAAAAATATATGTTTTAATAAATTTGAATAATTTCAACCAAACCCAACGTATAACATCCTTCCATCGTACACATGGCTACGATGTTTGGGAAACCGAACCTTGGCCTGGAGTCATCACATGATCCAGTATATTTATTTAAAGTAAATGCTTACATGCAAACCCCCTGAGAGCAAGAGTGAGTCATGTGATTGACCAAACATTGTGTGTTTTCTCAAGATGTCGATTTCCTTTTGGACGTTTCTTTATTGTTATGAGGCCAACTTAATATATCTCATGCGAAATTGATTAACTATCGGTTCAAACCAAGTAGAAAGTTTGAAATTATATTCTTTTGGTAATTAAATTGTTATATTTAAACTGATCTATTAAAAGAGTATGCAGTAGACATTTATAAATATTTGTTGTTTAAATAAAATAGATATCTTTCTATAAAACAAAATGTAAAATTGGCTGTTTTTTCTTTATAAATTATTCATGCACACAACTTTCAGCCTCCCAGTTCCTTTACAAGAAACAATCCTAACTTATAGGTGGACTGGTGGTCCTCGTTGGGCCATAACTGTTCCCGACGGTTCTCCCGCCAACTCTTGTCCTCCGAAAAAGCTCATTCACAAATCCTTGTTGATACTCTTATTAATCCTTCATCATAATTACCGAGGGAAAATCTCCTGCCAGCCTACTCTGACAGCAATCTTTCTTCGTGTGAAAATATACAATAAGTGGGTTGTAGAGAGAGTAGGCCGACTACCAGAGTTAAACGTGCAGGAGCTACCAATTTTTCTTGTAAAAATTGGATAAGAGGATATGGGTCAATTATAGTGGTGGAACCTCTCGGATTGTGACCGAAGGAAATCATCACTGATAGGGTATCACATACATGACGAGTAGCACCTTAAGTCAACACTGCGAAAAATCTGCGAGAATGATTGTTAAAGGGCTATCAAAGTTACCATTTTAAAAATCGAGCAAAGGCATATTGGGCAAAGCGAATGTGTTAGTAATGTGAGTAATATTTGTAAAATTTAGTGGATTAAAGGTTTAAGAAGAGTTTACATAGAAAATCTTTATTTCTGTACACGGGGAGTTGGGCCAACATTTTGTATAAATAGGACATCAAGAAGCCTTTTAAGCCGGTAACAAGTCAAAATACCAAACTAAATACATCAGCCAAGTGGATATTATTTGAAAATATAATGGACTAGCCGACAGACCTTGCTTTTCTACGCGATGGTTCTCAACGCTTGCTTACCCTTCCCTCCAAGGTTCTCTCTATACCGTCACATTAATATAAAAGCTCAGCCTGTTGCCTTTCTCCTAAATATCAAAGCTTAATAGTCTAGATAGCCCTATAAGTATGTTTTAGAGGGATGCAACGTTGTGCAATCATGACAGAGCTAGTAGAAATTACCTTAAACATTTCACAATGAAAACCAAATAAGCCAAGCTCTTGTGCCATGTTTATATGTTTTTTGTTCTCTTTTTTTCAGCTATTTGAAATAAATTATTAAATTAGTGCCAATGTTACTCTTAAAAAAAATATATATATATACTTTGAGGGGTTGTTTCTACACATTAGGAATGGAATTTCAAGAACTCGTTTCTTAGTGGGTCTCTTTGATACAAAAGCTAACTACCCTCAAAATGTTATAAAAATTTGTTCAGTGAAATTTTTTTCGTGATGTGTGAGTAGTACATAGTTTTTGGATGTTATACATTAAGGTTATAGGACATAACACGCTGAGTTGTAACAGACCAAGGGGCAATAGGCCTGCTTGGTTTTATTATAACAATATTCCATACATGACTATTCAGTGGATCGAATTAGGTATGCTTTCCGAACCGTGATGTGTGAACACTAAAATCCATCTTAAACATACATTATAATTCAGGCAAATTATTGGCAAGGTATGCCGATATCACCACCTGACATTATGGTTACCAAAACCAAGGATGGAGATATGAAACTCTATAAATCCTACAATTAATTGTAATAAGAGATGTCAGGCCCAGGCAGAGTCAGTGACCGAAGAATGTGCGAGCCGGTACTCAGGTGTGCGGCGAGCCGGTTCTGAGCCGGATGCACCCAAAGGCATGAACTGTCACTCGGCTTGTATGTGTTAATGAAGTTATTAATGTGTGCGGTGGACGACGTGAACTGTGTAAACTACGATACGCTGGTCTAACCTTGCCAAACCGATAGGGTAGCATTGCCAGAGCCACGACGCAACACTCCCAGCTAAACTCATTGAGGATCGATCACACTTACAATACATCCACTGTAGAGGGGTAACATTTCCTGACTGTGTGTTCGTGGGGAAGGTTTTTCATTTATGCACTTTACTTGCCCTATCATTAGTACCCCGTCCCCCGCCATTTAAGGAACCTTAAGTGTCCTTCAGGACTGTCCATTCAAAAAACAAGAAATTAATAATAATAATATTATTAATAATTATTTATTAAAAATATAAATAAAAACATTACAGACAAAATTTATTTTGAAATCAACTGACCATATTTACCAGTAGGATGGCCTGTCCAAAATGAAATAAAAATAAATGGTTCCAAAGAATTGGCACAAACTTTCCCCCATATTAAACACAAAAAAACTTTGAAAATTACCAGTTTGATTCTCAAATATGTTTGACATAATCAAAAAACAAGTCAAGTTAGAGACACGCGGGTTTTACTAAAATATTTTAAATTGTAATTCAAATCTTTCCTGAAAATTTCAAAAAAATCCGTTTTTGAGAAAATTCAATTTTTTGTATGTTTTTTCCCATAAAATTAAAAAAATACAATTTCAAAAAAGTGAAAAATGGTCAGGAGGTATTGGATAAATACATGTACATACCAAATTTCATAAAAATCTATCTATAAATTTGGTCTCCAGCGAAGTGCACATACAACACAGACAGCCACACATACGGACAGAATCAAAAACGTTAAAAAAAACTTTTTTTGACCAACTTTATACACATTTTTTTACGATAACGATACTTTCTCTATGCTAACGCATTTATAGCAAAATAGTAATATTTTATATTATTTCAGAATTTAAATTAATCAATAACAAATCACGTTAAATTATGAGTTTTATTTTTTATAAGGTGTCTGTAGTGCCTGCAACTACGATAATACAGCATTAGAACAAAAATATTGTTCACATTAATTAATTGAATTTAGACTTACATTTAAAATATATTACATCGAAAAACATAATTTTCACAGAGTTAAAAATAAAATTGTATATATCTTTGCATTTGATTTCGTATACTCCTGATTGTGTTTATATATTTTTTGTTTACAATAATTTGTGACAAGAAGTATGCCGGCCAAACTAAATGAAATTCGAAAACTAGATTAAATGAATACTTAAAACTTTTTAAAATAAACTATAAAATATATAACCAATGCCAAATATTGTTTAGAAATTAAACAATTTTTTCCGAAAAAAATTTACTAGAACAAGTTATAAAACAAAATAATATTAATGCATATGAAATCTACGTACTACATAAATGAACTTGGCAATATATAATACGTGGAGCAGGTTTTTGTTAACACAACCCCTCCCTTATTTCTTGAGCAATTTTAGCAATTGAGGTGTCAAAAAATGCACCTATTCGTAGTTATGCCATAAGTTCTTCATTGCTCAACATCTAGTCATTGTAGTGTTGTGAGACATACATGGTAAGTTATAAGTTATATAATATATACCAACACATAAAATGCTAATCAAAAAACTTATAGTTGACGCCAGTCAGGCAGATATAGCAAACAAATACCGAAGCATCAAAATCAAAATACACACCACATTAGCAGATATTTACTTTAACAAAGAATGTTTAAAACATAAAATTACACCAAATTACGCCAAGCTGAAAATAAACTGCAATAATTTAGCAGCTATAAAAACAAAAAAGGAAGCGGAAAAAATTTTCATTAGAAATATGATCAGACAACTATATTGTGAAAAAGATGAACTATCTCTACAAGCCTATAAATTACGCATGAAATTACAGAAGGAAAACGGTAATGCAGCATATGATTTATTAGTAAACTTAATTCAAGATGACTTAGATGAAATATTACCACAAAAATACGACAAAATTAACAAAAAATTAGATAATCTCGTTAAAAAACACAACCAGAACAAATTTACAGGAGATGAAGAAAAAGGAAATTTAAACCAGCACAAATTTCAAAATAGAATGATCAACCTTACAAACACAGAATTTGACGAAGGTGAAATGAATATAATGAAATTAGGCTACAAACATAACTTTCACACCAAGGCTAATACTAAAATAGATACAATAGCTACAGATATCGAAACCAACATAAAATCATTTAAATATGATGAACAGAATGAAATTAGAAACCAAGTATATAAAAATTTAGACAAAATACAAAACATAAAAATTAGTAAACAAAGAAAACAAGAAGCATCAAAATGTAAACAGATTAAGGACAAATTAATAGAAAATAACCTGATAAATACAAAAGCTGATAAAAGTAATGCAATAGTGATAATAAAAAAAGAAGAGTACATAGAAAAGACAGAGAAATTTATCAAAGAAAATAATTTTACATTATTACAAAAAGATCCTACAGAGAAATATAAAAAACAATTATCTCAACTTATCAACAGATGTAAAATGGTTATACCAGACGAAATAAAATCCAGAGCACTAATGTCCAATCCGAAAGCTCCAATAATGAAAGGAATTCCAAAAATACACAAAGAAAATGTACCAATAAGACCGTTAATAAACTTCAAAACTGCGCCAACATATAATATATCTAAAATCATCTCAAAAAACCTAACATCAGAATTAAAATTAGATAACAACCACATTATAAAAAAATAGCTACGAATTCGTAGAAAAGATGAAAAATATCAAATTGACAGAAAATAGTAGACTAATATCATTTGACATCAGCAACATGTATACCAACATTCCAACGAGTGAAGTTATTGATTTAATTGAAGATATTATAAAGAAAAATGGATTAGATAAGACTTATATCAACCAAACAGTTCAATTATTGAAAGAAATACTAAGTAAAAATTATTTTAGATTCAACAACAAATTCTACAAACAACCTGATGGATTAGCCATGGGGAGCCCGTTATCTTCAATAATATCTGAAGTTTTCTTACAACACCATGAAGAGGAAATTATCCAAAAATTAAAAAAAGATCACGATATTTTATGTTATATAAGATATGTAGACGACATTTTTATTGTATTTAATGAAAAGAAAACCAAAGAAATGGAAAGTATGCAACAAATTTTCAACTCACATCACAAGAAACTTAAATTTACAGCGGAATATGAAAATGAAAAATCAATCAACTATCTAGATTTGAATATCACAAGATTGGGGGATCATATTAAATACAAAATATATAGAAAACCAACTCAAACGGACATGGTTATAGCCAATAGATCAAACCATCCAATTTCACAGAAGACAGCCAGTTTTAGATCTATGTTATACAGAGCATTTAAAATACCACTAAGTAATAAAGATAGAAAGGCTGAAATAAATCTCATCAAACAAATTGCTCAATCCAACGGATACGACCGTACTATAATTGATGATATTGCATATCAAATTAAGAGAAAAATCAAACAACAAGAAAGATTAAAAGGAATCACAACTTTTTGCAATCTGAACACAACAAGATAACAGATAAATATGTTACATTTAACTATACTGGATCAGAAAGTCAAAAAATAGCAAATAGTTTACGAAAATATGCAAAAATAGCCTTCAAGACAAATAACAACTTAAGTAAAAATTTAAATATGAAGATAGAAAATGAGGACACATTTGAAAAATCTGGAATATACAAAATAAATTGCGATGATTGTGAACAATTTTACATAGGCCAAACTATAAACTTCAACCAAAGATATAAGAACCACACATCAGCATGGAAAAATAATAAACCAGAAAGATCCAATTTAGCCAAACACTTAATTGACAATAATCACACAATAGAAAATATAAATAAAAATATGAAAATATTAAAATTTTGTAAGAAAGGCATAAATATGTCAGCATGGGAAGAATTATTTATATACAAAGCAAAACTTGAAAATCAAAAAATAATCAATGAACAAATTAATTTCGAATCAGAAACAGTTTATTCTAATACAATTAAATTGAAAAATAAATTATAACATATGATTAATGAAATGCATTGTGGGACATGTTTTCATGTCAAAAAAAAATCAATAACAAACAACAATCATGATCAAGCTTCAGTCAGTCCGAAGATGTCCACATAGATGGACGAAATCGATAACTGTGTAAATTTTGACTCAACATCTAGTCATTGTAGTGTTGTGAGACATACATGGTAAGTTTTAAGTTATATAATATATACCAACACATAAAATGCTAATCAAGAAACTTATAGTTGACGCCAGTCAGGCAGATATAGCAAACAAATACCGAAGCATCAAAATCAAAATACACACCACATTAGCAGATATTTACTTTAACAAAGAATGTTTAAAACATAAAATTACACCAAATTACGCCAAGCTAAAAATAAACTGCAATAATTTAGCAGCTATAAAAACAAAAAAGGAAGCGGAAAAAATTTTCATTAGAAATATAATCAGACAACTATATTGTGAAAAAGATGAACTATCTCTACAAGCCTATAAATTACGCATGAAATTACAGAAGGAAAACGGTAATGCAGCATATGATTTATTAGTAAACTTAATTCAAGATGACTTAGATGAAATATTACCACAAAAATACGACAAAATTAACAAAAAATTAGATAATCTCGTTAAAAAACACAACCAGAACAAATTTACAGGAGATGAAGAAAAAGGAAATTTAAACCAGCACAAATTTCAAAATAGAGTGATCAACCTTACAAACACAGAATTTGACGAAGGTGAAATGAATATAATGAAATTAGGCTACAAACATAACTTTCACACCAAGGCTAATACTAAAATAGATACAATAGCTACAGATATCGAAACCAACATAAAATCATTTAAATATGATGAACAGAATGAAATTAGAAACCAAGTATGTAAAAATTTAGACAAAATACAAAACATAAAAATTAGTAAACAAAGAAAACAAGAAGCATCAAAATGTAAACAGATTAAGGACAAATTAATAGAAAATAACCTGATAAATACAAAAGCTGATAAAAGTAATGCAATAGTGATAATAAAAAAAGAAGAGTACATAGAAAAGACAGAGAAATTTATCAAAGAAAATAATTTTACATTATTACAAAAAGATCCTACAGAGAAATATAAAAAACAATTATCTCAACTTATCAACAGATGTAAAATGGTTATACCAGACGAAATAAAATCCAGAGCACTAATGTCCAATCCGAAAGCTCCAATAATGAAAGGAATTCCAAAAATACACAAAGAAAATGTACCAATAAGACCGTTAATAAACTTCAAAACTGCGCCAACATATAATATATCTAAAATCATCTCAAAAAACCTAACATCAGAATTAAAATTAGATAACAACCACATTATAAAAAATAGCTACGAATTCGTAGAAAAGATGAAAAATATCAAATTGACAGAAAATAGTAGACTAATATCATTTGACATCAGCAACATGTATACCAACATTCCAACGAGTGAAGTTATTGATTTAATTGAAGATATTATAAAGAAAAATGGATTAGATAAGACTTATATCAACCAAACAGTTCAATTATTGAAAGAAATACTAAGTAAAAATTATTTTAGATTCAACAACAAATTCTACAAACAACCTGATGGATTAGCCATGGGGAGCCCGTTATCTTCAATAATATCTGAAGTTTTCTTACAACACCATGAAGAGGAAATTATCCAAAAATTAAAAAAAGATCACGATATTTTATGTTATATAAGATATGTAGACGACATTTTTATTGTATTTAATGAAAAGAAAACCAAAGAAATGGAAAGTATGCAACAAATTTTCAACTCA
Source organism: Stictocephala bisonia (assembly GCA_035578905.1). NCBI lineage: Eukaryota > Metazoa > Arthropoda > Insecta > Hemiptera > Membracidae > Stictocephala > Stictocephala bisonia. Next base: position 347,905 of record JAQJVL010000810.1, read on the forward strand.
CATCACAAGAAACTTAAATTTACAGCGGAATATGAAAATGAAAAATCAATCAACTATCTAGATTTGAATATCACAAGATTGGGGGATCATATTAAATACAAAATATATAGAAAACCAACTCAAACGGACATGGTTATAGCCAATAGATCAAACCATCCAATTTCACAGAAGACAGCCAGTTTTAGATCTATGTTATACAGAGCATTTAAAATACCACTAAGTAATAAAGATAGAAAGGCTGAAATAAATCTCATCAAACAAATTGCTCAATCCAACGGATACGACCGTACTATAATTGATGATATTGCATATCAAATTAAGAGAAAAATCAAACAACAAGAAAGATTAAAAGGAATCACAACTTTTTGCAATCTGAACACAACAAGATAACAGATAAATATGTTACATTTAACTATACTGGATCAGAAAGTCAAAAAATAGCAAATAGTTTACGAAAATATGCAAAAATAGCCTTCAAGACAAATAACAACTTAAGTAAAAATTTAAATATGAAGATAGAAAATGAGGACACATTTGAAAAATCTGGAATATACAAAATAAATTGCGATGATTGTGAACAATTTTACATAGGCCAAACTATAAACTTCAACCAAAGATATAAGAACCACACATCAGCATGGAAAAATAATAAACCAGAAAGATCCAATTTAGCCAAACACTTAATTGACAATAATCACACAATAGAAAATATAAATAAAAATATGAAAATATTAAAATTTTGTAAGAAAGGAATAAATATGTCAGCATGGGAAGAATTATTTATATACAAAGCAAAACTTGAAAATCAAAAAATAATCAATGAACAAATTAATTTCGAATCAGAAACAGTTTATTCTAATACAATTAAATTGAAAAATAAATTATAACATATGATTAATGAAATGCATTGTGGGACATGTTTTCATGTCAAAAAAAAATCAATAACAAACAACAATCATGATCAAGCTTCAATCAGTCCGAAGATGTCCACATAGATGGACGAAATCGATAACTGTGTAAATTTTGACTCAACATCTAGTCATTGTAGTGTTGTGAGACATACATGGTAAGTTATAAGTTATATAATATATACCAACACATAAAATGCTAATCAAGAAACTTATAGTTGACGCCAGTCAGGCAGATATAGCAAACAAATACCGAAGCATCAAAATCAAAATACACACCACATTAGCAGATATTTACTTTAACAAAGAATGTTTAAAACATAAAATTACACCAAATTACGCCAAGCTGAAAATAAACTGCAATAATTTAGCAGCTATAAAAACAAAAAAGGAAGCGGAAAAAAATTTTCATTAGAAATATGATCAAACAACTATATTGTGAAAAAGATGAACTATCTCTACAAGCCTATAAATTACGCATGAAATTACAGAAGGAAAACGGTAATGCAGCATATGATTTATTAGTAAACTTAATTCAAGATGACTTAGATGAAATATTACCACAAAAATACGACAAAATTAACAAAAAATTAGATAATCTCGTTAAAAAACACAACCAGAACAAATTTACAGGAGATGAAGAAAAAGGAAATTTAAACCAGCACAAATTTCAAAATAGAGTGATCAACCTTACAAACACAGAATTTGACGAAGGTGAAATGAATATAATGAAATTAGGCTACAAACATAACTTTCACACCAAGGCTAATACTAAAATAGATACAATAGCTACAGATATCGAAACCAACATAAAATCATTTAAATATGATGAACAGAATGAAATTAGAAACCAAGTATATAAAAATTTAGACAAAATACAAAACATAAAAATTAGTAAACAAAGAAAACAAGAAGCATCAAAATGTAAACAGATTAAGGACAAATTAATAGAAAATAACCTGATAAATACAAAAGCTGATAAAAGTAATGCAATAGTGATAATAAAAAAAGAAGAGTACATAGAAAAGACAGAGAAATTTATCAAAGAAAATAATTTTACATTATTACAAAAAGATCCTACAGAGAAATATAAAAAACAATTATCTCAACTTATCAACAGATGTAAAATGGTTATACCAGACGAAATAAAATCCAGAGCACTAATGTCCAATCCGAAAGCTCCAATAATGAAAGGAATTCCAAAAATACACAAAGAAAATGTACCAATAAGACCGTTAATAAACTTCAAAACTGCGCCAACATATAATATATCTAAAATCATCTCAAAAAACCTAACATCAGAATTAAAATTAGATAACAACCACATTATAAAAAATAGCTACGAATTCGTAGAAAAGATGAAAAATATCAAATTGACAGAAAATAGTAGACTAATATCATTTGACATCAGCAACATGTATACCAACATTCCAACGAGTGAAGTTATTGATTTAATTGAAGATATTATAAAGAAAAATGGATTAGATAAGACTTATATCAACCAAACAGTTCAATTATTGAAAGAAATACTAAGTAAAAATTATTTTAGATTCAACAACAAATTCTACAAACAACCTGATGGATTAGCCATGGGGAGCCCGTTATCTTCAATAATATCTGAAGTTTTCTTACAACACCATGAAGAGGAAATTATCCAAAAATTAAAAAAAGATCACGATATTTTATGTTATATAAGATATGTAGACGACATTTTTATTGTATTTAATGAAAAGAAAACCAAAGAAATGGAAAGTATGCAACAAATTTTCAACTCACATCACAAGAAACTTAAATTTACAGCGGAATATGAAAATGAAAAATCAATCAACTATCTAGATTTGAATATCACAAGATTGGGGGATCATATTAAATACAAAATATATAGAAAACCAACTCAAACGGACATGGTTATAGCCAATAGATCAAACCATCCAATTTCACAGAAGACAGCCAGTTTTAGATCTATGTTATACAGAGCATTTAAAATACCACTAAGTAATAAAGATAGAAAGGCTGAAATAAATCTCATCAAACAAATTGCTCAATCCAACGGATACGACCGTACTATAATTGATGATATTGCATATCAAATTAAGAGAAAAATCAAACAACAAGAAAGATTAAAAGGAATCACAACTTTGCAATCTGAACACAACAAGATAACAGATAAATATGTTACATTTAACTATACTGGATCAGAAAGTCAAAAAATAGCAAATAGTTTACGAAAATATGCAAAAATAGCCTTCAAGACAAATAACAACTTAAGTAAAAATTTAAATATGAAGATAGAAAATGAGGACACATTTGAAAAATCTGGAATATACAAAATAAATTGCGATGATTGTGAACAATTTTACATAGGCCAAACTATAAACTTCAACCAAAGATATAATAACCACACATCAGCATGGAAAAATAATAAACCAGAAAGATCCAATTTAGCCAAACATTTAATTGACAATAATCACACAATAGAAAATATAAATAAAAATATGAAAATATTAAAATTTTGTAAGAAAGGAATAAATATGTCAGCATGGGAAGAATTATTTATATACAAAGCAAAACTTGAAAATCAAAAAATAATCAATGAACAAATTAATTTCGAATCAGAAACAGTTTATTCTAATACAATTAAATTGATAAATAAATTATAACATATGATTAATGAAATGCATTGTGGGACATGTTTTCATGTCAAAAAAAATCAATAACAAACAACAATCATGATCAAGCTTCAATCAGTCCGAAGATGTCCACATAGATGGACGAAATCGATAACTGTGTAAATTTTGACTCAACATCTAGTCATTGTAGTGTTGTGAGACATACATGGTAAGTTATAAGTTATATAATATATACCAACACATAAAATGCTAATCAAGAAACTTATTAATATATTGTAAGATATTTTCATACTTTATTAATTTCTTGATATTTTATATAATCATAACTTTCATTGTGTCGTTTTTGTTAATTTTGCTTTATTGAGTGTTAAATGTATAAAATTAAGTTTGTTAAGTAGAATTAAAATTGATACAGCTGCACTACAGTTAGCGAGCGATGTGTAATTGATACAGCTGCACTACAGTTAGCGAGCGATGTGTAATTGATACAGCTGCACTACAGTTAGCGAGCGATGTGTATAATTTATACAGCTGCACTACAGTTAGCGAGCGATGTGTAATTGATACAGCTGCACTACAGTTAGCGAGCGATGTGTTATTGATACAGCTGCACTACAGTTAGCGAGCGATGTGTAATTGATACAGCTGCACTACAGTTAGCGAGCGATGTGTTATTGATACAGCTGCTCTACAGTTAGCGAGCGATGTGTAATTGATACAGCTGCAGTACAGTTAGCGAGCGATGTGTTATTGATACAGCTGCACTACAGTTAGCGAGCTATGTGTAATTGATACAGCTGCACTACAGTTAGCGAGCGATGTGTATAATTTATACAGCTGCACTACAGTTAGCGAGCGATGTGTAATTGATACAGCTGCACTACAGTTAGCGAGCGATGTGTTATTGATACAGCTGCACTACAGTTATCGAGCGATGTGTAATTGATACAGCTGCACTACAGTTAGCGAGCGATGTGTTATTGATACAGCTGCACTACAGTTAGCGAGCGATGTGTAATTGATACAGCTGCACTACAGTTAGCGAGCGATGTGTAATTGATACAGCTGCACTACAGTTAGCGAGTAGCGAGCGATGTGTAATTGATACAGCTGCACTACAGTTAGCGAGCGATGTGTAATTGATACAGCTGCACTACAGTTAGCGAGTAGCGAGCGATGTGTAATTGATACAGCTGCACTACAGTTAGCGAGCGATGTGTAATTGATACAGCTGCACTACAGTTAGCGAGCGATGTGTAATTGATACAGCTGCACAACAGTTAGCGAGCGATGTGTTATTGATACAGCTGCACTACAGTTAGCGAGCGATGTGTAATTGATACAGCTGCACTACAGTTAGCGAGCGATGTGTAATTGATACAGCTGCACTACAGTTAGCGAGCGATGTGTTATTGATACAGCTGCACTACAGTTAGCGAGCGATGTGTAATTGATACAGCTGCACTACAGTTAGCGAGCGATGTGTAATTGATACAGCTGCACTACAGTTAGAGAGCGATGTGTAATTGATACAGCTGCACTACAGTTAGAGAGCGATGTGTAATTGATACAGCTGCACTACAGTTAGCGAGCGATGTGTAATTGATAAAGCTGCACTACAGTTAGCGAGCGATGTGTAAATGATACAGCTGCACTACAGTTAGCGAGCGATGTGTAATTGATACAGCTGCACTACAGTTAGCGAGCGATGTGTTATTGATACAGCTGCACTACAGTTAGAGAGCGATGTGTAATTGACACAGCTGCACCACAGTTAGCGAGCGATGTGTAATTGATACAGCTGCACTACAGTTAGCGATGTGTAATTGTTGCTAGACTCAAAGTGTTTAGTTATTTTATGTATTCACATTTTAAACTGGTCACACTACTTAACAGTGATTAGTTAATTTCCTAGTTTTTTGTTTATGTTAATGTTTTTGTTTAATATTGAGTAAATAAATCATTTATTTATTAAATATTCCTTTCTTGTAATATATAAACAGAGTTCTGTTTATTACAATCCCTTATTAAGCGTATTTTTATTTTGTTTACACTAAAAAAATAAAATAACTCATGTTAAATAATAATAAGGGTCTGTTATTAAATAATAATAAAAATAAACTTTTGTATAAGATACTTTACTTCTTGCACTTAATGTGTATTTAAGAACAAAGCAGCATTTCAATAATTTACATTCTTATTTTTACAAATGAGAACTAATTATCAGATAGTAAAAAGAGAACTAGAATATTGTTTGTTTAAGATGCTCTAAATATCAATCATTATAAACACAGCTGCTGTGTTTGTTACGGAACGCCGTTTCTGTGACTCTTTTGAAAACATAAAAACAAAATTTGATATTAAGATATTGGCAGTAGACAATATTTGCAGGTGCAGCTTTTGCTTTTAAGACAAGGAGTGTACCATTCCCATTTTAGGGAACGCTGGAGGTAACATCTAAGTAGAACGCTACTGGAACAGCGACTGCCCTCCCACTTCACTTTCAATTTTGAACGGTAACAAGTATTTTTAGGGGATAGAAACAATTCAAGAGTTGGGTGTGTAAACTGAACGGGTAATTTTACTAATGTTGGGCTATCAGGTTATATAACATTTAATTAATTATAACACAAGCTTCTTTTTACTTTCTAACTTAATAAATTTAAATTAAACAGAGTTACAACAATTAAAATATAATATTTTTTTTAAACATTTAGACCTACAAAGCTGTAATGTTTAGTTGAATGGAGTTTTTAAGTAATCAAAAATAGGATATTTTCAAACAGACGTGAAAAAGAAACATAAAATAGCCTCAAAACACTAATTTTATAGGTAATTTTTTAAAACTTTAAAAACCCGCCGATTATCAGTTCCAGGAACTATGTTTAAAAACAGTCCCTGACAACTCCCCCCCCATAAATTAACCCTACTTACACCTATGCAATAAACAATTTCGAATAAAATAAAATCTACAGTACAAAGTACGCCTGTTTCAAGTGTTTAAAAACTGATCTCCCGTTAGAGCTAAATCCAGGCTTCGTACCTATTCAACACCCGCTTCTCCGTTTGAAAGCACCCGTGTGAAAGTAACTGAACGTATAATAGTCCATTCCTTACGAGGAAGGTTCATTCCACTGATGAAGGTCATGGGGTCTGATAAGAGAAACTTGTTTCTACCTTCGAACTTATCCCAAGTTAACGCCCAGTTAATCTCAAAACGATAATTCGTTTTAGATTTATCTGAGAAGCTAGTCGAACAGATGGTTTTCTAGACCTAAGTCACCCGGCACATTGTGGGATGCCTTCGGAAAGTGGGGAGATTCGGAGTAGATAGGATCTTATTGAACTCTCTGCTTTGAGATTTATCTGAGAAGCTAGTCGAACAGATGGTTTTCTAGACCTAAGTCACCCGGCACATTGTGGGATGCCTTCGGAAAGTGGAGAGATTCGGAGTAGATAGGATCTTATTGAACTCTCTGCTTTGAGATTTATCTGAGAAGCTAGTCGAACAGATGGTTTTCTAGTCCTAAGTCACCCGGCACATTGTGGGATGCCTTCGGAAAGTGGAGAGATTCGGAGTAGATAGGATCTTATTGAACTCTCTGCTTTGAGATTTATCTGAGAAGCTAGTCGAACAGATGGTTTTCTAGACTTAAGTCATCCGGCACATTGTGGGATGCCTTCGGAAAGTGGGGAGATTCGGAGTAGATAGGATCTTATTGAACTCTCTGCTTTGAGATTTATCTGAGAAGCTAGTCGAACAGATGGTTTTCTAGTCCTAAGTCACCCGGCACATTGTGGGATGCCTTCGGAAAGTGGGGAGATTCGGAGTAGATAGGATCTTATTAAACTCTCTGCTTTGAGAAGTGACTCGTTGCGTCTTATACCAGAATGAGCTATGGGAAGCCATGGTAAATGGGTTGCATTGATAAAACCACTGATAGCCCTCATCGCCCTATTTATAGCCCGAATAAAATACTTTGGTACTAGCGGACCGGCCACTCGCCACTGAAAGAAATAAAACCAATTTATTTCCCTTTTTTAAGTTTACAAAAGTTAATAGCGGAAAAAAGATTTACATAGGATTTTTACCTGTGCGTAAAACAAAACAAATAAACAATATAATATGATTTAGTCAGATAAACTGGGAAAAGGTTCTTAACATATAAATATGTAAAATAATTATTATAATAAAATAACAAAAATGTATATCCTAATCTAAAGAAAATAATTCGTTAGATATTGACCATTACATAGAAAAAATCATTTAAAAAGAAGACATATTCCTATAAAAGTGGAAAATAAAAATAACTTATGAAATAAAGAAAGTAAGTGAGTACCATGAGCTTTAAGTACTAAAATATATATTAGTTATTTAAACAAAGGTTTGATGTTATTGGATAGAGTCAATAAGATCAAACTTACTTATTATCAGTTGACTTATTTTCTCTGTGCTTAATCTTTTACGCGTAATTTTACTTTTAAAAAATTAAACTGCCGCCATTTTAAAATTTGGTAAACTTAAACAAATACTATTTTGGCAAATTTGAGCTAATTAAGGTATTAAGGCAACTACAAAGTTTCATACAAATATCTTTAGAGATTTTTGAAATATCAACGGTTTTGTAAAAAAAATGACGGATTACGGCTAAAATATGCTGAAATCATAAAAATTTCACTAAGCATTTTCGATTTGTTTTCGTAGGCTATGTATAACTACGTCCTATAGCTGGCCCTTAGCTTTTTTTGTGACACCCTGTGTAATGCCTAGGTATAGTATATAATTCCTGAATTCATTGCTGGTAACAGTGATATAAAACATCTGAACGGACATTTTTGCAAATTTTCAGTTACCAATGTTCAGGACTACAAACGTTAAACTTTAATGTAATGGTCCATCAATTTAATATTGTTCATAAGAAAGGAAAAGTACTTCCCATTTTCATTCGATTCTTCTTCGTCCTTCGACCACAATTTCTCATTCATTAACTTGTTAGGGTAGGGCATATGGTACACGTTCCACAGTGAAGTATGCTTTTATATTGTAGCAGTGAATTCTTCCACAGACATAATTAAAGCACGTGTAGAAATTGAACGCAACAGCGATCACTGTCGCTGTAAACGCTGGCGTCGCTGCGGCGCGTCCGTCCTACGTGGGCTTCGCGGGCGTCATCAGCTACACCAGCGACAGCAGCAGAAAGATACAAACTCGTTTGTAGCTACGAAATACGCTCGAAAGTTGAAACGCAACGCACGCAAGTTTCTCTTCTGTCGTCCACTAAGGACGCTCCAATGCATTAACATTGGTTTGTTTAAAATTTTGCAGTTCTTGTCGCGTCGCTCCTGTCGCCCACGTAGGAAGGGGCCTAAGTCTCATTTAATAATTTGCAAACTCAGAAACGACAAGCGCTAGACAACTTTTCTTTGAGCAAACATTAACTGTTTTATTTATGCATTACTAAAATAATACTGTGGCATAAATAAAACATGCAGAAAAATAATGAAGAGTTGATTAAGTAACTCCATAATTCGTTTACATCGAAGCTGTGTTGTTCGCGTAAGGTATACTCTGCTCAAGAGAAAGTGTAGACCGGATGTTCTGCTTAAGCGCAAAATAATGTTAACAATAATAGATGGACAGTATTTCCAGATAAAAAATGTTTCTCCAGTAATAGATAAGGTGAGTTAGTTGACTTTTGACTTTGAGGTGTGTTCGTGTTCAGTTCTCAATCGATTTAACAGTGCTTGGTATAGTTTAATCACTCGTATTACAGTAATTTAGTTTTAGTGATATTCAAGTTTTTTTTTTATTTTATTTTATTTAGACGTAACAACAATGCTATCGGATTCAATGTATATATAGTTATCAGTGTTTAGTGTAATTCTAATATTTAGGTATTTTCAAATTTTAGTTAATGTTCTATTACTAGTAGTAATTGACAAGAAGTATTTGCAATGGAAGAGGCCAGAGCTGAGCCAGTGACTGTACAATACGTGTGTGTTATCACCGCTGCTTTGTTGACAATCTAGTTTTAAAAACTCCTGAATCTTTCCACCTAGTTAAAGAAAATTCTATTCAATACGAGAATACGATTTTAGTGTCACTTAAATAACACAATTGATTTAAGTTTAAAGAAATGTTGTCTAGCGTTTGTCGTTACCGAGTTTGCAAGGGGTTTACAATAAAATTAATGTCTCATGTTTGATTTATTAAATGAGGCTTATACCAAACTAATCATAATGAATCAAACTGTCTTCCATTCATAAGAAATTATTTTATTATTATTATTCTCGCTACATTGACAGGTTAAAGACGACTCCGCGCAATTTCACTCATAAAAACGATTTCTTAAACACAAATATCACAATAAAAAGCAAATTAGTTTAAGCAAAATCTCCAGCATATTTTTTTCTTAAAGAATATAACATGGTGGACAATATACAATTAATTTGAAAATTATTGCTTAATTATATTAAGTTTGTCAGCAAACAGAGTTTTGTCATTTCTGACCAGTGGCACGAGGTCGTTCCGCCAGTACCAAAGTTATTTTATTCATAGTTTTGTATCAACCTATCTTACAGGTGTAGGCCTACTGTTAAACTACACAGGTACACAATATTCAGCAGTTTAGTAGTATGTAGAACATGCGTTGGCTCCCCACGATGATCCAGCAAGATGTACCACATTGTTAGTTATGGGTCTCACTTTAGCTACTGTTGAGGTGGTGATGTTCGCGTCCGCAGCTGTACTTGTCCCCTGGTGGTAATAAACGAACGACGATTTTAGTACCTGAATAATTGTCACTTGTAAGTATGCTCTCCCAGCTATTCAGCTCCCAACCGAAAGAATAGGTCTTTCTCAGGGCCAGCAAAATTATAAAAATATAGGTTCTGTTTTGAATATCTACTTTTCATAATTGAAACTTTGTTTTCGACGACTCTAAAGTGTACATTTAAAGTTTTATTATATTATGTGTGTTTTTATTTCTATAAACTATAAAATATCCAGTAAGTTTCTTCATAATGACATTTCCTAACTTAGTTGTAATGGTACATTCGTATTTTCTCGCGGCAACACAGTCAAGTTGAAAGAACTAGTTTTCTGAATATAACTATTAGTTTACTTTCAAATGTTTTATGACCTAGCTCTAAAACTGTAGACATTTTATTGATACTTATGATAGTGGAAATTACTCAAGTTACATGCCTTAATGGTATTTACTTATCGTTTCATCAATATAATCTTATCAGTTTAACGCTTCCCTTTTTATTAGTAGTTCGGTGGATTCTGGGAGGCGAGGGGTCGTGTTGTTACATAGAGAGTCATGTGTAGTGCTACGAGTGCCAGAAGTTTACTTTGGTATGTTGTTATCTGCACATTAATGCCAATGAGTGTAGATTCACGAATGTAGTCATTGTTACTAACTAAGGTAGGCTGTTCCTCAGAAAGAGCTATTTATTAATATCTCAATAGACAGGGCAACTAAGGGAACTACAGCTTTACTGGAATCTGAACCACGTAGTGTTGGTCTGAATTTCAGCTAACTGACACTCAGTTCTCTTCCGTACACAATATATAAACCTTAACTAGCATCCAGCACGGACACCCAAGACTTCTCTAGTACTGTTCACGTCAATGGCAACCATTGAGCGGACGCCTTGACGGTATTAAGCCTTCACACTTCATGTGTTTCTCAGAGAACGCTGTTTGTTGTTCTGTTTGACCGCTGATCAACTCGCTTGTATGCTACGCAATAAGTGTCCGCTTTGTCTGTGTTATTACACTCCAGTTTACAGCGGTAACCTTAGAGTTTCCCTCGATTTTCCGTAACGCACTTTGGACCAAACAGACTCCATTCTCAATGTTGACACCTATTAATATATATACAGGGTGTTCGGTAAAAGTGTTCCAATAATTTATGATGTTATTGTACACATTAAAATAAACAAAAAAGTTCCTGTAAACATAGGTCCTAAAACCTATAGTTTTCCGTCTATCTGTCTGAATGTGTTTTTTACATAAAAATTTATAAATTGAGAACCACTTATAGTACAGTTATGAAAGTTTGTAGTTATGTTTACCTTTTGTATTCCCACTTGAGAAAAAAATATGAACAACATATCTTTACCCGTTTCAAAATGGCGGCCAATTGAAAATTTTGATGTTTAATTACACAAAAACCACATCCTGTATAAAAATGTTACAAGAATAATAAAAATTTGGAAATGGTTTTCTAAAACTAATGGTGTTTGTTTCATTCAAATCAGATAAAAAACAACTGAGCTGTACTAAAATACATAAAACCATGTTTTACATTAGTACACAACAGGAAGTATACTTTTCTAGACTGTTGTACTCTGAACAGCTGATTTAAAGTCAATGATCTGATTATTGTGAACATAAATGTTTTACATTAGTACATACTCATTGAATATGAAGGTCAAATAAAAAAAAATAGAAAACAACTAACATTTATTAATGGTAAATTTATTACATTTAGAAAATTAAAATTATTAAACTTATAATAATTGCTCAAAGTGGCGGCCTCCGTTTAAAATGCAGGCATCCAAGCACCTCCCTTCGATGTTATCTACAGGAGTGGAATAAACCAGTGACTTTAGGTGGCCCCATAGGAAAAAGTCTAAAGGATTAAGGTCGGGGGACCTAGCTGGCCAAGGAATTGGGCCTCCACGACTGATCCATTTGTTGTTGTACGCTCCATCCAAATAGTTTCTAACATTTAAACTGAAATGGGCTGGAGCAACGTCCTGCATAAACCACATACTGTTTCAGGTATTCAGTGGCAAATCCTCAAGAATAGTTGGAAGGTCATCAGTCAAAAAATGTAAATATGTCTGGCCGTTAAGAATGTTCAGTAAAAAGCTTACAAACAAATTGTCACCAATTATGCCAGCCCAAACATTTAAAGAAAACTGATGTTGGTGATTAACCTGTGTAATTGCATGTGGGTTATCGATGGACCAAATGTGTGAGTTGTGAGAATTATAATCATGGTTCTTGAAAATTTGGCCTCATCCGTGAATAACACCTTATTCAAGAAATAAGGGTTCACACACTTTCGAATAAACCACTGAGAAAGCTGGATTCGGGGATGGTAATCACGAGGTAGCAGTGAGTGAACTTTTTGTACGTGGTAAGGATGAAGTTGTTGTTCATGTAGTATAGTCCAGACTGTTTCACAGCTAACATTGAACTGAAAACCAAGTTCTCTAATACTTGTTGGGGTGGTCTATGACATCCAATATGGATTCTTCAAATTCAGGTGTTCTTACTGAAACCTGTCGGCCAGAGTTACCTGTTTTTTGGTGTGAAAATCTTCCAGTCTCTGCAAGTCATCGATGAATTGTTGAAAATGTTTTATTACAAGGTAACACACGATTTGGAAAACGTTCCTGATACAGTCTTCTTGCCTCAGTACCACTACAATTAGCAAGGCCATACATTAGATGCATATCTGCCATTTCTGAATTGGTAAAGTTATGAATTCCATTATTTTTTATTTCTTGTTGATAATGAAACGAAACTAAACCACAAACACTCACTAATTAAAGCAAACAATTAACTACAGTATAACTAATTAAAATTGCATGTTTTATTGCAATACTAAAGTACTTAGCACAAAGCTTTTACAGTACAGAAGAAATACGTTATTTAAGTTACGTGTTAATGCCAACAATGACAGAAACATTCTTTTATAACCTTAAATAAACATATGTTCACAATAATCAGATCATTGGCTTTAAATCAGCTGTTCAGAGTACAACAGTCTAGAAAAGTATACTTCCTGTTGTGTACTAATGTAAAACATGGTTTTATGTGTTTTAGTACAGCTCAGTTGTTTTTTATCTGATTTGAATGAAACAAACACCATTAGTTTTAGAAAACCATTTCCAAATTTTTATTATTCTTGTAACATTTTTATACAGGGTGTGGTTTTTGTGTAATTAAACATCAAAATTTTCGATTGGCCGCCATTTTGAAACGGGTAAAGATATTTTGTTCATATTATTTTCTCAAGTGGGAATACAAAAGGTAAACATAACTACAAAATTTCATAACTGTATTATAAGTGGTTCTTAATTTATAAATTTTTATGTAAAAAACAAATACAGACAGATAGACGGAAAACTATAGGTTTTAGGACCTATGTTTACAGGAACTTTTTTGTTTATTTTAATGTGTACAATAACATAATAAATTATTGGAACACTTTTACCGAACACCTTGTATATCAATGAATAAAAAAATGTATAGATTTTTCCCACATCTGCCAGTTTTGAAAATATCTGATTTCTAAAACTTTATTCATTTTGTTTTATTAGCCTCCAGAACTGTTATATTATAGAAATAATATTGGTTAAGTTACCTTTTTTTTCCATCAACAGTTCTTCTTTCATAAATGTGCTATGTACATTTCAAAGCGTAGAGCTTCATCATCAGGCTTTCCAAAAACGTCACTATTTACATACTAAACATTAAAAACATTTAAAATATAAACTATAAACACTCAAACATATTAACACAGTACATTTGCCGGCCGGCGATAGACACCAACTCCGGTGTTGTTCTTATATTTTGTTATATGTGAGATAGTTCATAAGAAGACGAGCCGTAATCTATAGGTATGTAGTTTCTTAAGGTATTGATATGGGTTGGTTTGTACAACAATGTTAGTGTTAAATGTAGCTAAGTTAGTTACACCAGACGTATAAACCTACATTGAATCATTGGAAATCTCCATCAAATATACAAATTTATTACTGTTAGTTTTATTTTGTTATTGTAATA
>JAQJVL010000811.1:0-207505 GCA_035578905.1 Stictocephala bisonia
GTTGTTACTGTTCGGCGTGGTTTGCCAGGCTGCCCGAGACGGCTCGTGCCCTGTGTTTTGTTAACTTTGGTGGCCGTTGGCTCCGACTCGGTCGTTCCTTGTTCCAGCTCTCGTCTGTCAGGTTGGCCGTCGTTCGTTTCACTTGTTTCTCAGCGGCTGATCGTAACATGTACGGCTAGAGACTCTTTAAACTCCAGGGTTCTTGAGTGGGACGTTTTGACCCTCAGCCTGTCGCCTGGGCGGAGTTCCACCATCTCTACTGCAAGCCTGGCCTGGGAACCATGTGATTGAGCGAGCTTTGCCCCTCACTGCCCTCTCTACTTCTCTGGGTTATATTCTTCAGTCCTCAGGTCAGTGCGTTCCATTTTGTTTCCCGGCGGCTGAGCTGGGAGTTTTGATGTTGGTGTATGATTAAAAAAAAAAACACAAAAAAGGAAGTGAACTACAAAAAAGAAGAAAAAGAATTTGCGGAACTATTTAATGAGGCCTAGGCCTAAGAACTGCCCAGAAACATTTTCCGGAACAGCCATGGAACATATATACATATTTATTATTTTTTCTTATTTCTTTTTAATGTTGCTATTTCTTGTTATTAATCTTAAAGTAGTTTATTCATTTGTTATATTCTTTCAATTTTATTCTAGTTAGGCACCTTTGTTAAAGTTGTTTTTCTTTTTAACTAATTTGATTCCGTAATTTTGTTGTATGCCTAAGATTTATTTATACTGTTTCCATTAAGGGATTGTTCATATTGTTAGGCTTAGTTTGTTTAATTGTTATTTATTTTGTTAGTTGTAGTATGTTTTGAAGTGAAATTATACTAGAACGGTACCGTGTTATATATTATTTTTTAATTTTTTCACCAAAAGGGGATTATTATACTTTTACTTTACTTTCATTCGGAGCTGCCCAGAGATTCCGGCTTACTCCCTGGTCTCGGTGGAATCATGGGATATGGGCTAAATTGCCGGGTTGATTGGAGGTTGTCTAAATTATTTTCTAAATTTTTAATTGTGTTTTTTATAAATGTTTTGGGAGTCTCTGGCTTTTCTGCAGATAGGCACGTCTGTTTTGTAAACTTTGGTATTTATAGCGTTTATTGTTTTTGTGTTAGTTTGTTAATTTTGTGTAGCTTGTGGTTCTTAAGTGTAATTTTTGATATTGTGGCCTTCTGCCGGTTTCTGAATAATTAATTATTTTTTTCCTTGAAAATAAACTAGTTTTTGCTCAGCTGCCGAGTTGTCATTTGACCCTCCGACTGCCGCCTTGATCCTATCGCCTTACTAGTTTTGAGCCATCCCCAGTTCGCACGACTTCCAGTTTTTGGTGGGGGATGGGTCTCAAAACAAAGGTTCAAAAGTCCAAATAACTTCTAATTTAGAGTATGCCTTTAAAAACTATAATTTTTTATTTAATCACTTGTAAGTTTGATAAAACACTTAACTACTTTTATATTTAAACTAAAGAACTAATAGTCTACTTGAAAACAATTATAATCTTACCCTCTTCTGAACTTTGCTGCTTGGAGCAGGAGAGCACTTAATAGAGGTTACTTCTCGATGTTTGTCCCAAGGTCGATCATACACCACCACGTCACACTCTTGCAAAGGCTGTCATAACAACATATTAGCTGATACATTACATTCTCTTGAAGGTGATACGCTATCGTGGGTCATGTAAACACCTTTAACAACCTTATTTTTGTCCAAAAATCAAAATGCATACATCACCTACTAATAAAGTGCCAATGACCATAGAAAAAACTAAAATAGTTATAAAAATGGAAAAAAATGAAATCGAATGGTACATTTTTATGTACTAATTCTTTTTTTTAATTATTAAAATATTCAGTTTTATAGAGTATACTTATGGTTACTTAATGAAAAACCCAAAATATTTTAAATTTCATGCTGATTATTAAAATTTAAAGTTGTATGTGTTGACTAATTACATACAACCTCTGATGTATCGGATGTTGGTCTCAAAAGGGTTAACAGACTAAATTAACCATTTAATATAAAATTAATTTTTCTACATCGTACGTTTTAATGTTCGTATAAAAACTTCTTAATAGCTTCAATAACTTTGAATTTTTTATATTGTTATTTTGTGTATTCTTTTTATATTTGGAACAAAGTTTAGTTATTTTATACCTGTTTAGAATGATAATACCAACATTGCTTGAAAATTGCAATCAATATTTTAAATTAAGTATTATTCTTATTCTTACATATGAGACGCCGACACAATGTTGTGCGTATTTTAAGGCGAATATGAATGATGAATATAAGTGTATGTTGAGTGTGGATAAGTGTAGTCTGGTTACTAACTGAGTTCAACTGTTCCTCAGAAAGGGCCATTTATTAATAGCCCAACAGCCAGGTCAACTAGGGGACCTACCGCTTTACGTGGAATCTGAACCACGTAGTGTTGGTCTGATTTTCAGCTAATTGACAAGCCTGATACTCAGTTATCTCACCCACACAACATCCGTTACAACCATTACCACCCAACATGGACAGCCAGACTTCTCTAGTAGTGTCCACGTCGATAGCAACCATAGCGGACGCCATGTCGGTATTAACCCTTATAGTGCCGGGAATCGCTGTTAGCGACGCCCCTTACTAGTGCGAGAAATGCCAGCGTCGCTGTGAGAGACGCGCTGTATTTGTTATAGTACATCGTTATGTTTTATTAAATGGCCGCCAGAATAATACCAGACGCTTTGCCAATGACCGCTGCACGCAGTTTCGCTCTTAGACTGTGTCTAGATGACGTAACTGTTCCAGTGCCTGTAACAGTTTTCAACAATTCGCCTGTATGTCGCTTAGCAGCTAATTTGTAATGTTTTAGTTATAATTTTGTAAAGAGATAATTTTAGAAGTATAGTAAATGAAATTATATGTATTAGTTCAGTTTTAAATGCTCTATAAAATGCCGTTCAGGACAATATTCTAAAATAAAATTATAACTAACATACGGACCTTCAAACTTAAAAAAATTTTTTCTCAAGGATTTTAGAAAAAAATAAAATTTATTACAAAGAAAGGTTAAATATATATATACATAGCTCTATAGACCACTTATTGCTCTTTCATTTAAAAAAGAATTTATATAAATATGACTAAAAACATGGATTCTATAAATGTTTACCTGGAACCTTAAATTTTTGCCAAAATTGGCCTGGCACTTTTCGCATAGGAAATGCAAAAATGGCCCGGCACTATAAGGGTTAAGAGGAGTGAGGATCCAACCTATTGCCTATAATCTCCCAAACACTTTGTCCCCAAGTAGCTAGGTTACAGGCACTGTGCCACCAGTGCCGACTATTATTTTTACCTTCACACACTACCAACTAAAATTATTTTATATTCACTCAAAGAAAAAAGTTTGAATTTGTACATAAACATTATAGAACGTGCTGATTTGAAAAAAATGTATTTATTTAATATGTAACTATATGATACAAATCTTAAGGTTCAAAGTGGGTTAAGTAACAAAACACATTTTATTTCATATCAGAGAATACTCATGTTTGTACCTTGCCTGGTGCTGCACTGCAGACATCCTTGCTTGAAGAACCTTTGCTACAGTTGGTCTCCACCATCTCTAGAGTCAAATAGTAGTTGACACCAGCCACGATCTGAATTAAATTTAAATATACAATAATAAATCAATTCTAGAAGATTGTTTCATTTAAATAATAATAAAAAAAAGCTTTGGGAACATGAATAGAAAGTAAGGGGATAGTTTACTAAGATAAATAGAGGAGTTGAGAGGAATCAAGTAAATGTTAGAGAATGATCACCAATTCTTAAATATTTCAACCCTACTGTTATAAGCTGACAGAATTTTTCAAGACAACAGTAATCCTCCTTTGTAACAAATAATAACATAAATTATTCTTACTGTTAAAAATACATATATTAATAACAGAATTCAATATAATCTTAACCGTATATTTATCTGTAACTGAAACTGAAAGCATTATCTGAAGATTCTTACCTGAGTTTGAGCCTTCTTCACGAGGACGACTTTGCTCTTATAAATGTTGTTAGACTGGATGTTCAGTTGTTGAATAGCATACTGTGCCATTTCCTGAACTGTGGGGTCCTTGGGATCCACATCCGACAGTCCTCCGACGAGACTCTAAACATTATTTGGAATCACTTTACTATTGGTATATTGATTTGGTATATTGACTCACTAACTAAAACACAATAATACCAAATTACCAAACCAACAACAAATTTAAAAGAATGTTTCCTCTGACTTTTGTCATTTTGAACTGCTCTCTAATATCCAATGTTATTATTATATTTGTATGCATCTCCCACATTCTAGTGGCTCATTACCACAGAATCTATTAGCTGGAATAAAAGTTCAAAAAGCCACATAACTTGCGATTTGGGGTATGCCATTAAAAAAGACATTTCTTGATTTAATCACTTGTACATATGATAAAACACTTAATTACTTTTATATTGAAACTAAAAAACTAATTACTTGAAAACAATTATAATCTTACCCTCTTCTGAACTTTGCTGCTTGGAGCAGGAGAGCACTTAATAGAGGTTACTTCTCGATGTTTGTCCCAAGGTCGATCATACACCACCACGTCACACTCTTGCAAAGGCTGTCATAACAACATACATTAGCTGATACATTACATTCTCTTGAAGGTGCTACGCTATTGTGGGTCATGTAAACACCTTTAACAACTATATTTTTGTCCAAAAATCAAAATGCATACATCACCTACTAATAAAGTGCCAATGACCATAGAAAAAACTAAAATAGTTATAAAAATGGAAAAAATGAAATTGAATGGTACATTTTTTATGTACTAATTCTTTTTTTTAATTATCAAAATATTCAGTTATATAGAGTATACTTATGGTTACTTAATGAAAAACCCAAAATATTTTAATTTCATGCTGAATATTAAAATTTAAAGTTGTATGTGTTGACTAATTACATACAACCTCTGATGTATCGGATGTTGGTCTCAAAAGGGTTAACAGACTAAATTAACCATTTAATATAAAATTAATTTTTCTACATCATACGTTTTAACATGTCCAATGCTGATGACGCCAGTTGGCGTCACTCCCGCCTTTTTGCAAGCCACACCTTGTAGCCATATTATCCTGTAAGTGGTTGTTTTTCACAGTGATTAGTCGTGTAATAGGTTATACTTATTAGTTTAAGTGTTCGTTTTGAGTTTCAACTATCAGTGCGTAAATAAATATATGTTATAATGAGTTATAATATGCCGAGTACCTCTCGTGATATGACAATCAGTGAAATTGACCGTGAGTTGAATTCTGACACGGAATCTGAAGCACTGAGTAGTGGTGACAGTTATATTCCCGGGGAAAGTGATTGGGATTTAGATAGCTGTGGTAATGACACCCAGGAAGATGAACAGGATGGATCAGTTCAGACGCTTCCATCACCTACTGTTCCAGCTACGGTTGCTCCCATTGCCATTGCCAGTGCAGTCCAAACTACACAAGGTAGGAGAAGAGCTGATTTACCCCAGTTAGTATGGAATGACAATCCTGCTTTGAAAACTTTTATATTTAACCAACCTACTGGTCTTAAGTTTCCAATACCGGGTAATAATAAGCCTATCGATTATTTCACATTAATTTTAGATGACGTTATGCTGCAATCAATTGTTAGGGAAACTAATATATACGCAGAAGAGGTATTTCTTTCTAGTTCCCTTGCACAACACTCACACATAAATTACTGGCGAGACCTAAATATCCAAGAGCTAAAGGTATTTTTGGGCCTCTTTCTACATACAGGAATAGTAAAAATGCCAAGACTAGAGAGTTATTGGAAAAAAGATGAACTGTTCCAAACTTGTTTTGGGAAACACATGTCACGTGATCGGTTTATGGGTATTTTATGTTGCCTTCACTTTGCCAAAGTAGATCAAGATAGTACTGATCGACTACAGAAAGTTAGGCCCCTGATAGACATTTCAATAACAAAATGCTTAACATTTATGCACCAAAAAGAGAACTGTCCATTGATGAGTCCATGATCCTGTGGCGTGGTCGCCTAGTCTTTCGACAATATATAAAAAACAAAAAACACAAATACGGTATAAAGTTTTATCTTCTTTGTGAACCTAATGGACTTACAATGAAGTTCTGGAGCTTTGGATGAGTTAGGTGGTGTGGGACACACTGAAAAAGTAGTACTGCATCTACTAAGAGAACGTCTGAATGCAGGACATTCAGTTTATGCAGATAATTTTTATAACAGTGTCAATATGACTAAACAGTTGTTACAACAAAGAACGGACATAACAGGGACTCTGCGTGTAGATAGGCAACAAAATCCAGTAGAAGTTGTCCAAGCTAAACTCAAAAAGGGTGGAACATGTGCTTAATATCACGAAGGAGTTGTAGTTGGAAAATGGAAGGATAAGAGAAACGTTGTATATATATCCAGCCAATTTGAAAATGAGATGAACGTGTCAGTGAATAAACGAGGAGTAGAAAAACAAAAGCCTCTTCCAATAATAGAATACAACAAGTATATGAGCGGCATAGTGTAACGGGTCCACTAAATTGATAAATAAATAAATTAAATTAAACAAATAATAAATTATTTTAATGAAAAGGGATATATTTAATTAAAATAAATAACAAACATTTAGCGAATGTTCAAATAATATTCGAAAATCATTGTAAGCGAGTGATAAGACCACCCAAGAGGACAGACAGGACAGAGGCGTCTATATTTGAGATACAATGACAGATGTTTTCTAAGAATTGAACAAACAACGTGCCTTCTTCATTGTCGTAAACAGACAAGCGCCATCATGTCACCTAAGGACGAGTCCAAATGGTAACCAAAAGGGGAGGCACTATAACCAAACAGAGGACGAGTCCAAATAAAGTGTCTAGTAACAAAAAAAGCCACAGAGTGCAGCACAGTACGGGGCGAACAGTATACGATATGGGTAGCGACCTCGTGGTATAACCGGAAGTTCTAAACTCTAAAAACCCAAGACCCATAGTTGTACCGGAAGAGAAAGTAAGAGTGGGGGGATTCGAGTTCAACGGTTGAGAGGTGTGCCTCACCCCAATTTGAAAATACTACTCCATAGAAGAGGGTCGTGCACCAGCGACACCACCGGCATCGGGCTACATTTACGTGTGAATTTGTTGAAACATTTGTGTGTTTTGGTGTGTTAAACAAAAGTTATTAGTAATGATATAATTTACGTATAATATTAAATATTCATATCTTCGAGTAAACGACAGGACTTAAGATGCATCTGATCTTCACCTATAGCAATATATAACTCAGATAAGTTCAAAAAATAAGCTATTTATTAAAATATAATTTCCAAGATGATTTTGTAAATTAAACTTAAATAAATTCAAATTTTGATTGTGACATCATTTAAATGAACTAGAGAAAATAACTTTTTAACTGAATCATGTAATAAAATAGATATTTAAAAAAAAACTGTCTTGATTTATTGTATCATATAGCCTCACCGAATTACCACTAGTCACGACCCTGAGATACTTTTTTAAAGAACAATCATGCTCTAAAACAAATTGAATATTTCGTTATTTAAAAAATAAAAAGACAAAGAATGATCAAAGTAATGTATTAACTTCATCAAGGTAACATATTACTGATTGTCACTAAAAGTGGTGATCAATTATTAAAATCAATCATTCTAATTTAATTGATTTTATTAAATTAATTGAAAATATCAAAAAAGTGTAACGACATAAAAAGCAACTTGTTACAAAATGGCGCCCAACGTGGGGCTGTATGATACCAATAATGAAATAAAATATTTAAATATATTTGAAAAAGCAAATATAGTAGAAAATTAAGAACAAATTCCTTTTTAATTTAAATTCAAAATTCAATTGAGTAAAGAGAAAATTGTTTAAAGTAAGATTTTTGAATTTATAAATTAAAAAAAAAAAGTAAAAATGTCAAATATAGACATAGTAGAAAACACGGAGGTTGACTCCGACGACTCAGACACATCTTTAAGTGTCTTAAAAGAAATCAATATAAATAAAAATAAAGGTGATGAAGCTAGGCTAGGAGTAAATAGGGAAGATACATTGTCCAGTATAATGGACATGTTATTAAAAATAAATGAGGAAAATAATAAGAAACATACTGACATAGTAAAAATGATTAATGAAACTAATGATAAACTAGAAGCTAAACTAGAAGCTAAACTTGATAAAATTAATATTGATATGGTAGAAATGAATAGGGAAAATAATGTGAAACTTGATGAACTTAGGAGAGATGTAAATGAAAGAATAAATAAGTTTGAAGATAAACTTATAAACAAACTAAAAGAAGTAAGAGTAGATGTTAGCAAAGATAGTAAAGTAGTAAAGGAGGATAATGTAGTAAATGAAACAAATGATGAAGATAGGAATAAAGCTATCAAAATAAATAATACTGAGGACAGACTGCTGTCAACTAAAATAGATATGTTGATAAACATGAGTGACATAAATACCAAACTTGAAGAGATTAATGTTAAATTAGGTGAGAGTAATGTTGAAATGAAAGAAACAAATGACAGTAACTTAAAGTTAAAGGAGGAAACTAATAGGAGATTAGATTTGCTGATAAAAATAAACAATGATACTAACTCTAAACTTGATGAGATAAATGTAAGGTTAGGAGGAAGAAGTGTTAAGATTAAAAAAGTAGGTGAGGGTGTAACAAAGTTAAATAATGAACTTAAGATGAAAGCTAATGAGCAAATAAAAGATGTAGATGATAGGACAAGTCAGGTTAAAGATAACTTTGTCAATAAAACTGAAAGGGTAAAAGTGCACTTTGATGTAGCAAATGAGTTAAAGAAAAGTAATGGTAGTGAAGTAAATCAACAAGACAGGGAACAAACTATCAAGATAACTGATGTAGAGAATAGAATAGATGAAATAAATAAAACCTTGCTAGCTAAACAAATAAACATAAATGTAACAATAACTGATGTAGGCTATGAACTAAATGATCAAATGAGTAGGCCTAGTGTAAATGATGAAGTTAAAAAGCAGATAGGACATAAAAACATTGTGCTAGATGACAAAATAGAAATAATAGAGAAAGCTTTGACAGTTTGTAACACTAAACTTGAAGATGAAATAAATGATTTTAAATGCCATGAAAATGAGAAACTAAAAACAATCAGAAATAGACTAGAGGAATTGAATGAGTTCTTTAAGTTTGAAATGGAAGTCATAAATAAATATTGGGGCCTAAACAAACAAGATGAAGTTGAAAATAATATGATGGGGGGTGAAAACTGTGAAGTGAACATGGAGGACATTGTAAACTACGTGATGAGATACTATAATATCTCATGTTTCTCAAACTTTAAATATAAAAAGAAAAAATTTAAAACAGTGCTCTCGGATAATATCATTGACATAGAAAACTAAACTATAAACTTAGCTGTTCAATAAAATATACCTAAAAATGTTGAAATAATAAATAAATAGTGATTGAAGCAATGTAACTTTAATAATGATAGGGGGGTTGTATAAAAATAAATAAAGAAAGTGTAGAGATGATTATTAAATGAAAGAATACTTAAAGATGTCATTTAATAATAAACAAATAATAGGCCTAGTTGAAGAATTATAATATTGACAATAAGGTGAATTTGTAATTAAGTAGGAGATTTAAATGTAACATTGAAATAATAGGACATGTATGTCAAAATAAGATGATGTAAAGAAAATAATGGTAATAATTTGTTACTACTGAATGTAACAAGGATGATAATATACAATGAATGCAACATTAAAAATAGTATGAAGTTTATGTGAGATTAAAATAATGAGAGAATTTCTTTACAATACTGTGTTATTGTAATTTGTTTGCACTTATATTGATATGACTTAATGAATATAACAATAATGATTCAAAGATATGTTTGACTAAGATGTAAAGGAGATTCCTTATAATACTTTTTTAATGCAACTTGTGTATGTTGATGTTGAAATAACTCAAGTATGTACATTGTATGTGCTATTATAGATGTCTATGATGTTTAATCACCATAAGAATTTTATGAAGGGAGAATAGCCAGTGGTTAATAGAAGTACGATTCGACCATAATTATAATTAGTCACTTTCTAAATTCAAAATTATTCAACGCCAAGTACTCTATTAATTACACAATGGCACAGTATTACAGTTTCAGGTGTTGGTTAACCTTGACAATAGCGTCTAAAGACAAAAAGCTTACAGTGATCTGTAGCATGGCAAACCCTACTACCTAAGTCATGTTACAGACACCAATAGATTAGTAATTTTGAAACATAATATTGTAAAAGTGGATTGAGACGTGTAGATGTGTTATTATAAATTTTGTTAGCAAACTGTTGTACTGACATTGGTGCAAACAATGAGTAATAGAAATCACAGATTAATATGATTATAATGTAATAAAAATGTTCGATAGTAATAGATTGCAAATAAATTTTATTTTGTCATTGAGGCAAATAATAAGTGATGGAATTTAAAAAGTTTAACATGAGTAAAATGTAATAGTAAATATGAGTAATTATTTTTATGTCAATAATGAACAACCATTAATGAGTTATTGGAAAATTTATAAAGATAATAATGATAATTAACTTCATTTATGTCAATTTGAAATATGTCAAAGCAACATTAGTAGATGTATGAATAATTAAAGTTTTGTACACAAGTAATATGTGTGTATACACAAGTAATAATAGACAATATGAAAGATGATTGAATATGAGTATGTTTAAATGTTTGTAAACAATTTTTCACTTCAGCTAATTATATATGGAATTAAAAACAGGCTATTGCTATAATTAACAGCCTGTAATTGAATTAAGTTATATGTATTATTTAATGGAAAAGGAAATTAAAGTAATCATGTGAATAAAAGGACTTTGTACTGAAACAAACTTTCAGTGAAACTAGTTGAGACTGTGTTGGGCATTATAAACAATAGTGAAACGACCATCAGGTAAGATGATCTTACCCAAGAACCAGTGACAACAAGGAACATTGTGTGAAAGATAGACACGCAGGGACATGAGCGACAGTTGTGTCGCAGACGGGGGGTTCGGATCAACGGCACGCCCTGCAAACCCATGACGCGGTAGAGCTGTCAGCCCAGGAGCACATCAGTTGATGGATGACTCAGCCCATTGATGCAGCACTGCCAACCTTTTACACCCCAGAACACTAGTTTTTCGAGAACAACAATCTGTAGAACATTCATAGTGGTGTTTGATTGTACATTTATTGCAATCTTTTTGATCATTCAAGACCTTCAGCCTTGTGAATCAGACATTCTCAGAACTTAACTTTGGTGTTTAACATTTGAAGCTTAAAATAAACAGAAGTGCAAACCAGTGGAAAACTTTCCACATGGAACTTTTCCAATAGTCTAGTAAGAAGTGACATTTTATAATAACAAAGTGACTGTTTTATATACTACCAATAATAACTCAATGTAAAAACAAAAGACAGGGCAAAATATTTGGAAATATATTTAAATAAAATATCATGTTTATATATTTTGGAATATAGTTATAATTAGTAAATAAATTATAACTCATGAATAATTAAATAAAAATATGACTAATATAAATGATGAAACATTAATAATGAAAAAACGACAAATGTATTGATTGACAATTTTATTATATTCTTGAATAATAAATAATAAATCAAGTAATAATTTAACTTTCTTAACCCTTTCCACTCAAGTGGCGGGGCAGCCCCGCCACGCAACTTACCGCACTAACTCCAATGTCGGGCCGGGCCCGACGTCTCTATAAAAACGTTCTATGATTGTATTTAGACTGACGTAGTTACAAAATTGACCGCTAGGGTTTTTGTTTGATATGTGCTGCTACCTGTAGAATTTTTTCGGAACCGTTTGAGTTTAGTATCGGTAAACAAACCTCATGAAATATAATGTTTGTCGTCTGTGGCTGCTCCGTAAACAGCTGGCTGACTGCAACAGCTATCTGCACTCACTTTGTTCCGTCATATGTTATCGTTCGTAATGAGCTTATAAAACGCATTGTTGTTGCTAGGTTATCGTTGTTGTTTTACTGTTTATTCATAATATTTTTATTTTACGACGATGATTCCTGTCGAATAAAAGAGCGTTGCAAGTAGGCTATTAGATTTTGTCTGTTTATATTTTTAGCTGATAACATGTTTTGAATTATTGAAAAAAGCTTTACTTACAAATTTGGTCTAAATTATGTACATTTTGACTGTTGCTAAGCAATAAAATAAAATTTACGGAGCAATTGTTTACTAGTTGCAGTGAAAATAATTTTTTTGGTAAAAATGTTGTTTTTCAAAAAAATTCGGTTTTAGAATTATATATATTTTTTTATGTATAATTTAGTCCAAAATATTTAAAAATGAATTTTTTTTGTTTGTAAGGATACAAACAACAAAAAACAAACATCAAATACTATTCTTCCTATTTAAAATTTTTCAAAAATTCTTCTTGAATCCGTTTTTTTTGTTAGAAATTCAATTTTGTTCCAATGAATATATATAATTAAAAAATTTTGAAAATAAAAATATATGTTTTATTTTATATTAATCTATACTTTAGTCATAGAAGAAACAAAGAAAAAATACATCAGCTTTTTGGAACTATCACATATATGTTTTTCCCACTGAACAAAAGTAGTAGGCAATCTTTGCTTAAAAGTAAATGGAGCTGATAGGGAAACTGGGTTCCCAGTAATTGGAGTGGAAAGGGTTAAAATAATTAAAATATTTTTATGAGTAACCATCAAATGATAAATAAATAATAATGATAACCTGCATCAATGACAAAGAATCATGTAATGTATCTGCTGTTTATTAGTAAAAAATAATTCAAATTGTACTTGTATTAATATAGGATCTGATGACTTATTAATGATGATAAATGATGTACAATTTTAAAGATTAATCATGTGTTTAATGATCAATAATATGTAAGATGTTTTAATGACCAGTTAGTCTAAGGATTAATGAAATGTGTAAAAATAATAGTGAGGTATTGATTTTTGAGAATGTATTGAATAATTCGATGACTTGTTTAATGATTGATAACTGACTTGATAATGTAAAGACTTGTTTAATGTATGATGATTTATTTGAGAATGTTAAAGATTGTGTAATGATTGAGAATTTAGGTGAAAATGTAAGGAAGGTTTAAAGATTGATGATGTATTTGAGAATTTTAGAAGGTTATTGACAAAATGACTGACAGACTAATATATGATGATTGATGAAATGTTTAAATAAATAAATGATGATTCATTTACAAACTGATGAGTTGTATGATGTATGATTGTGACTAGTAGCCATATGATTTTGATGATGATATTGAAAAATGATGATAGAAAATGAAGGAATGATTAATTAATTTTGAAATGTAATCTAGTAATTGTTGACTTGTATTTGATTGAGTTTGATATATAACATATGTATTGTGATTGATAATTTCATATTACAAATCATTGATTTTGATTGAAAACTTGTATAATTTTTGATGATACATTGAACTTTGTTTTTTAATTGACAACGTATATGTGATTTAATGATTAATCATTTTTGATAAATGATTATATGACTTATGGTGTTAACCTTAAGAAATATTGATTTTTAATTTGTAAATTTGGATCTGTATGTTATGACTTTTGATTCATCACTGTATATGAATAGATGAATAGAGGAAAGTTGCCTAAATTGGACCACTTTTTAAATTATAATTTTTAGCTCAGTATTACATGGAATTTTAGGAAAAATAATTAGTAAATCTTAAAGAAAATGTTTTAAGAATCATTAATGAATTTTTTCAGATTGATATGAGTACTTTTATTATATTTTAGCATTAATTTACATGAGGTCTGCAATCGGTACGATTTAGGAAACTAGTCTCCTAAATTGTACCACTGGGTTCCTAAATCGTACCGCCATTGTTATTATAGCTTCTAATCACAAAAGACCCTCTTCTTCAAGAAACAAAAGATACAACTGGTTCAGGAAAGTAAACAAAATCGACTGGGAAGCGAAAATCAAGATTTATTTACATATACAACGTCAAAGTTTAGGTTTATGTCTCACAATTTGCGCAAACAAACTTTTTTATTCTGGCTTTTGAACCAGCACAACCTTCATGCACCCAGTTCTTGCACAAAACACACTGAACCATGTTTTCTACAAAGTTTTCTTCGCAAACAGCGCAAAACCAATCTTCTTCATGGATTTCAATCATGACGTCAGGCTGATTCGAAGTAGAGGCTTGGTTGAGAAATACTTCACTAGGCTTCTTACGATTGTTTGAAGATAGCCCTACAGCTGGCTTTGATGAGGTCTTTGCCTTGGCAACTTTTGCGAAGGGGGGACTTCTTGCAGAAGACTTTAGTGCAGTAACTTTCATCTGAAGTTCCTTGAATTTTTCCTTGGCTGTTCTCAGTTCTCTTGCTAATTCTAGGTCCTGTTTGTAAGGACTACTGGTCAATACAACAGCTTTTTGTGCGTTTTGTTTAGTAGTTCTACTCTTTTTTTTCTGAGGTTGCGGTAGGGGAGACAAAGCCTCGAGAGACGCTTTAGGACTCGTTATACTGTCAACGCCATTGCATGCAGAATTATTTATTTCGAGGCCAATAACTGTTTCCTCTTCATCTGTGTTGTTTGCAGGTTGCACTGGTTGTGTAAGGTTTTCCGATGGTAGAAAGTCAGTTTCCTTGAAGACTAACGGATCAATGGGCCACACACCGCTACATTTGAACCCTTGTATTGCATTCTCAATCGTTGCAGCCTTTCCATAAGCTTCATTTACAAGCGTTGATATCTGGTACTGCGTGACACTCAAGCCTGGGTTAGTTCGCAGCCATTTTTCCACAGCTTGATTGAAATAACCTTTGAGAGGCTTGAAAAAAGACCTGTCTAAGGGCTGAAGTCTGTGGGTAGTGTGCCCTGGAAGTTGAAGCAAGACTACGCCAGCGTCTCTAGCGACATTTAAGGCTTCTAGGTTTTTCGAGTGCGTGGAGTGTCCATCGAGAAGAAGGAGCACTTTTCTCTCTTTGGTCGGCTTGACTACTTCGATAAAGTGACGAAGCCACTTCACGAAAAGTTCCGTGTTGATGTAACCTGTTTCAGACACTTCTACCACACTTCCTGGTGGAGCACCAACTTTCAACTCATTTGTCATGCGCATTCTTTTGTAAATTATCATCGGGGGTACGTATAGCCCGGAAGCACTGGAGCAGCAAACCACTGTTGTGTTTACCCCCCTTTCACCGCTAGTTATCGACCCTACCGCTCGTTTTCCTTTTTCGGCCAAAACCTTTTGGCACTTGTTTTGCACTGTACTCACTCCAGTTTCGTCGACGTTGTAAATATTTGTAGCGTCAACATGGTTTTCATCAACAGTTTTCTTCAATATTTCAAAAAACCCTTCGACGTTTTCCTTATTAAAGCATTTGGCTCTCGCCAAAGACGTTCCTTGGGGTTGCCGTGAGGAGATATTGTTGTGGCGGGCCATGAACCCGTAGTACCATTTTTTCCCTGCCAGCTTATTCTCAACATTAAAGTAGTGAGGGATGCCCATACTTTCAGCTATTTGATATGCAAGTTTCCGCACGTCCAAAATTGTCATGCCAAAAAGGCAATCCTCAAATAATTTAATCCGTTTCACCAACTCCTCTTCTATCTCGGAGGACAACGTAGTCAGACGCCCCATTGATTTTTTTCCATCAATAGCTTTTAGGTTTTTTCCATCAAGGTGACGCTTAAGAGTCGGTTTGGGAACACCATACTGTCGGCAGCACTCATTAAACCCCATATCCCCATTCCTGTAAGCTGCTATAGCTCTCTCCATATCCTCCTCCTGCCAAGCACCATACTTCCTTTTAGACATTCTGAAACAAACGTGAGATTGCACTTACAACTAATAACATAGTAAATGGTAAAATCGGCGAGGGTTTTGTGCATAAGACCTGCAAAACTCACAAATGCCTCCAGAAAAATAGTACAGAGCATGATGTACCTAAGTTAAGAGTAAAATGTAGTACGTTTGCAATTGTTTTAAAATACTAATCCTACAGACTATGCTATAATAGCCTAAAATAGCCGGGTCCGTATTTTTTTCTGTGCTATTTACCGTGTTTTAGTATGAAAATGAACGGACTTTGTTTTTCACATGTTTCCGTCATTATTCATGAGTCCACTTAAACGTTAGGCACGATCAAGTTAAATGACGACTGTAAAATAAAGAAGCCTCCTAAATCGTACCAGTACGATATAGGGAACTGTAGGTAGTACGATTTAGGCAACTGTAAGTGGTACGACATGGGCAACTGCGCATCATTTCAGTAAAACTGACAATTCTAACCTCAAAATATACGCAGGCTTGAAGTGAACTAAGGTAATGCATTAGAATATTCTACTTAACCGTAATATTATACAAATAATAGCCTAAACTTACCTTGGTGGATGATATTCCCTTACAAAAGTTGATAGAAAACAACACTGACAAGTAGTAAAACCAATTTAGTGTAACAAAAACTCAACCCTTTCGCACTGGCTTGTCTAACTCCTGCACTGGTCTAGACGTGAAGAGAGCTTGCTTATTTAGCCACTAGAGTTCTCTGAGCCGCCTCTATCTAGTTAAAATCGCAGTGGTACGATTTAGGAGGCGGTACGATTTATGCAACTTTCCTCTAATTCATTGATAATTTATGATTGTTGAACTGTTTATTGACAAGATAGAATAATCTATCAATGAATAATGATCTTTTAGTATTTAAGAAGAAATGATAATTTAATGATTTATTAACTTTGTCAAATACTTGTACATAACTTAAGGATGTATTGATTGTTAAGGTATGAATTTCAATGTGTAATGTATGGTTTTTGTTTGACAATTTTTAGTCCAGGACTTATGGATTTTTGATTGACAACTTGTAAAATCCAATGATATATTAACTTTTTATTAATGATCATGTACGATGCAATGAGCTATTAAATTTTTGATTTATGAATTGTTAAATTTCTAATTGAGGATTTTTTAATTTATTGAATTGTTGTTTGATGACTTTAATTTTTGAATAATTGACTTTTTATTGATAACTGTGTAGGATGTAATAATCTATTGAATTTTTGATTTGTGAATGATTAATTTGTAATTGATAACTTTGTGATTTATGGAATTGTAATTCATTGAATTGTATTGATGATTTGAATAACTTGTTTTGATAAATATTGATTCTTAAATACTTATAAGGAAATGATGATATATTGTTCACATAATATGTAATATGTAATCTGATATTGAATTGTATGTTAGTTGATAGGTTCAATTTATTCTAAATAGAATAAATATTATAAAGCTGGAACTTATCTGAGGAACAACTGACAATTTGGCGAATCGTATTTGAAGATAGATTTTTTGACTCGCGTTACTCACACATCGCAAAAAATCGGGGGGTACTGTAACGGGTCCACCAAATTGATAAATAAATTAATTAAATTAAACAAATAATAAATTATTTTAATGAAAAGGGATATATTTAATTAAAATAAATAACAAACATTTAGCGAATGTTCAAATAATATTCGAAAATCATTGTAAGCGAGTGATAAGACCACCCAAGAGGACAGACAGGACAGAGGCGTCTATATTTGAGATACAATGACAGATGTTTTCTAAGAATTGAACGAACAACGTGCCTTCTTCATTGTCGTAAACAGACAAGCGCCATCATGTCACCTAAGGACGAGTCCAAATGGTAACCAAAAGGGGAGGCACTATAACCAAACAGAGGACGAGTCCAAATAAAGTGTCTAGTAACAAAAAAAGCCACGGAGTGCAGCACAGTACGGGGCGAACAGTATACGATATGGGTAGCGACCTCGTGGTATAACCGGAAGTTCTAAACTCTAAAACCCCAAGACACATAGTTGTACCGGAAGAGAAAGTAAGAGTGGGGGGATTCGAGTTCAACGGTTGAGAGGTGTGCCTCACCCCATTTTGAAAATACTACTCTATAGAAGAGGGTCGTGCACCAGCGACACCACCGGCATCGGGCTACATTTACGTGTGAATTTGTTGAAACATTTGTGTGTTTTGGTGTGTTAAACAAAAGTTATTAGTAATGATATAATTTACGTATAATATTAAATATTCATATCTTCGAGTAAACGACAGGACTTAAGATGCATCTGATCTTCACCTATAGCGATATATAACTCAGATAAGTTCAAAAAATAAGCTATTTATTAAAATATAATTTCCAAGATGATTTTGTAAATTAAACTTAAATAAATTCAAATTTTGATTGTGACATCATTTAAATGAACTAGAGAAAATAACTTTTTAACTGAATCATGTAATAAAATAGATATTTAAAAAACTGTCTTGATTTATTGTATCATATAGCCTCACCGAATTACCACTAGTCACGACCTTAAGATACTTTTTTAAAGAACAATCATGCTCTAAAACAAATTGAATATTTCGTTATTTAAAAAATAAAAAGACAAAGAATGATCAAAGTAATGTATTAACTTCATCAAGGTAACATATTACTGATTGTCACTAAAAGTGGTGATCAATTATTAAAATCAATCATTCTAATTTAATTAATTTTATTAAATTAATTGAAAATATCAAAAAAGTGTAACGACATAAAAAGCAACTTGTTACAATAGATAGGCAGGATCAGATGCTTAGTTATTATCCAGCAGAAAGAAAAACAATCCGCTGGTACAAAAATGTATTTGTGCACATTTTACAGTTGGAAGTTTTGAATGCTTTTTTACTGTTTCGTCAAAACAATATTGGAGATAAAATGACATTGTTGACATTCAGACTTGACATAATAAGGAATCTTTTGAATGCCGCAGACAACCAGCCATTGCCCCGTAATATGCCAAATATTTCCGAACACCAACCGACAAAGCTCCCAATGGGAGATAAAGGAAGAAGGCTAAGAAAACGTTGTGTAATGTGTTACGGTAAAGGTATTCGTAAAGACACAATATATCAATGTGAGGCATGCGACAGTAAACCTGGGCTATGTCGGGTGACTGTTTTATAAATCACCACAAGTAAAAGTATAAAAGTGTCAATGTATATAGTGTAAATATAAACATGTTGTGAATATTATATTTTGTAAAGAATAAAAACTATGGATACAAGGTAAGTACTCAATACATTTATCAATACTTATATTATAATTCGAGTTAGTTTCGTAAAAACAAGAACGATGCCACTTGGCGTCATCAGCATATCCCATCAAAACCAGATGCCATATGCTGATGACGCCAAGTAGCGTCATTTATTATTTTTTACATTATATTGCTAATTTTTGAATAAAACATTTCGTGAACATGTACATAATAAATTATGAAATAATAAACATCCAAAAATAAAATAAAATATTTCAGCATTTGCACAATAATGAATTTCCATGTCAGCAGTGAACGTGTTAATGTTCGTATAAAAACTTCTTAATAGCTTCAATAACTTTGAATTTTTTATATTGTTATTTTGTGTATTCTTTTTATATTTGGAACAAAGTTTAGTTATTTTATACCTGTTTAGAATGATAATACCAACATTGCTTGAAAATTGCAATCAATGTTTTAAATTAAGTATTATTCTTATTCTTACATATGAGACGCCGACACAATGTTGTGCGTATTTTAAGGCGAATATGAATGATGATATAAGTGTATGTTGAGTGTGGATAAGTGTAGTCTGGTTACTAACTGAGTTCAACTGTTCCTCAGAAAGGGCCATTTATTAATAGCCCAACAGCCAGGTCAACTAGGGGACCTACCGCTTTACGTGGAATCTGAACCACGTAGTGTTGGTCTGATTTTCAGCTAATTGACAAGCTTGATACTCAGTTATCTCACCCACACAACATCCGTTACAACCATTACCACCCAACATGGACAGCCAGACTTCTCTAGTAGTGTACACGTCGATAGCAACCATTGAACGGACGCCATGTCGGTATTAAGAGGAGTGAGGATCCAACCTATCGCCTATAATCTCCCAAACACTTTGTCCCCAAGTAGCTAGGTTACAGCACTGCGCCACCAGTGCCGACTATTATTTTTACCTTCACACACTACCAACTAAAATTATTTTATATTTACTCAAAGAAAAAAGTTTGAATTTGTACATAAACATTATAGAACGTGCTGATTTAAGAAAAAATTTATTATTAATTACGTAACTACCTGATCAAAATGGGTTCAAAGTAGGTTAAGTAACAAAACACATTTTATTTCATATCAGAGAATACTCATGTTTGTACCTTGCCTGGTGCTGCACTGCAGACATCCTTGCTTGAAGAACCTTTGCTACAGTTGGTCTCCACCATCTCTAGAGTCAAATAGTAGTTGACACCAGCCACGATCTGAATTAAATTTAAATATACAATAATAAATCGATTCTAGAAGATTGTTTCATTTAAATAATAATAAAAAAAAGCTTTGGGAACATGAATAGAAAGTAAGGGGATAGTTTACTAAGATAAATAGAGGAGTTGAGAGGAATCAAGTAAATGTTAGAGAATGATCACCAATTCTTAAATATTTCAACCCTACTGTTATAAGCTGACAGAATTTTTCAAGACAACAGTAATCCTCCTTTGTAACAAATAATAACATAAATTATTCTTACTGTTAAAAATACATATATTAATAATAGAATTCAATATAATCTTAACCGTATATTTATCTGTAACTGAAACTGAAAGCATTATCTGAAGATTCTTACCTGAGTTTGAGCTTTCTTCACGAGGACGACTTTGCTCTTATAAATGTTGTTAGACTGGATGTTCAGTTGTTGAATAGCATACTGTGCCATTTCCTGAACTGTGGGGTCCTTGGGATCCACATCCGACAGTCCTCCAACGAGACTCTAAACATTATTTGGAATCACTTTACTATTGAGCTTGATTTGGTTTATTGACTCACTAACTAAAACACAATAATACCAAATTACCAAACCAACAACAAATTTAAATGAACATTTCTTCTCTGACTTTTGTCATTTTCAACTGCTCTCTAATATCCAATGTTATTATTATCTTTGTATGCATCTCCCACATTCTAGTGGTTTATTACCTCTGAATCTATTAGCTGGAATAAAAGTTCAAAAAGCCACATAACTTGCGATTTGGGGTATGCCATTAAAAAAGACATTTCTTGATTTAATCACTAATAACCGGAAGTTCATACATATGATAAAACACTTAATTACTTTTATATTGAAACTAAAAAACTAATTACTTGAAAACAATTATAATCTTACCCTCTTCTGAACTTTGCTGCTTGGAGCAGGAGAGCACTTAATAGAGGTTACTTCTCGATGTTTGTCCCAAGGTCGATCATACACCACCACGTCACACTCTTGCAAGTCCTGTTACAGGAAAAGAGAGATTTGTTGTAAGTAATTTCAACAATTAGTAAGTAGTGAATATATATCTGCAGCATGGGAAAACATGAAAAAAATGGCTATTAAATATATAGTGGGTGGTGTTATGGATATATGCCTTCTAATTATGAAGTATAAAGCCTTCATGACAGGAGCTAACAGAGCAGATTGGATCTTGAAACCTATTTGAAGGCACTGTTCCTCTTTGAGGTGGCTGTTTTCCAAACTACCTTGGAAAGTCGACAGCCCTATAGTAGCTATGCAATTTTACCCTTAGGGGCCCAAAACATGCTCTTCTATTTCAACTTACAATTCATGTTTATTATTATATTGAGTTGTAGTGAACGCTGTATGATGATTAAAGGTTTATTCTAGTGAACCATTAGTTGATACGAGTTTTTTAAATGTAAAATCATTACATAAAGAATTACATTTAAAGTTTCACATATTCAACTGTGAAAAAAATACACTTTTTTCAAAAAACCAACTTAAGGTCCACTGGAGTAGATCTTCACCTTTCAAATGACACTTCAATTGCTACGGTACAATAAGTTTTATGAACCGAATATTTATAATAGAATCCACGTTTTTGGCATTTTCGCAGAGAGAAACAGCCCACTTTAAACTGTCATTAATTCCTCTTGCCCTTCTAATATGTTTAAACTCCAATGCTTTAATAGTATTTAAAGTAAACAAAAGTTATTATGAGAAGTTACTAGCTGTAAATTCATGTATTTCTAAAATGCGCCCTAATAAACCAGGACCTTGTGTGATCATGTCCAAATAAGAGATTTGTAAACTATATTTGTACCTTTCCTGGAGCAGCGTTGCAGTCACTGCTGCCTGGAGAACCTTTGCGACAGTTGGTTTCCACCAGTTGAAGAGTCATATAGTAGTTAACACCAGCCACAACCTACACATTCCATAAGTAGTTTACAGATTACACTTAACAACAACTTATTTGCTATTTTAAGTTTGTTACCGTCATTTTTGAAATCATGTCTTGTATTTATAAATTTCACTAACGAAAAGTACTCATTGTGAAACCAAATAATGTTTCTTTTTTTTTTTTTTTTTGACAAAGAACGGAAAGTGTCCAATTTTATGGGAAATTTGACAATAAAAGCAGTCTTACCTTGGTTTACAAGTCCATTTCCGAATAATTGGCACAGTAAGAACACAGTCAATTATAACATTTTTGTGATCACAAATCACATTAGCAAATTCAAAATACGAGGTACGTCCAGAAAGTAAGTTCCGTTTGGTAATAAAAATAATTTGTCTACAGATACAGAAAAAATATTTATTGCACTAAAATCTACAACTCTTAAACTACTTTTCTACATAACTGCCGAAATTTTGCAGGCATTTGTCATAGCGTGGCACAAGTTTTTCTATGCCTTCTTCATAGAAGGTTGCCGCCTGTGTCTTCAATCATTTGGAAACATTTTCTTTCAGCTCTTCGTCATCGTTGAAGTGTTGACCGCCAAGGAAAGACTTCAGATGTAAGAACAGATGAAAGTCGCTAGGAGCGAGGTCAGGGCTGTACGGAGGATGGTCAAACACGTCCCAGCCAAATCCCTGTATGAGGTTTTTCGTCACATTTGCAGTGTGTGGTCGTGCATTGTCGTGAAGAAAAACAACACCTTTGGACAGAAATCTTCGGCGCTTATTCTGTATTGCGCGGCGCAATTTCATCAGTGTCTCGCAGTAAACTTCTGCATTGATTGTTTGACCTCGCGGTAAGAAATCAATCAGTAAGATGCCTTTCCTGTCCCAAAACACTGTGCACATGATATTTCGAGGTGTCAAGATTTGTTTCGGCTTAACCTTTGCTGGAGATGAAGTGTGCCTCCATTCCATTGATTGCCGCTTAGTTTCTGGGGTGTCATAGGAAACCCACGTTTCATCTCCTGTGACTATCTGTGACAGAAAATCTTCACCGCCTTCATCATAACGGTTCAAAAACTGAAGTGCACTACCCATCTGTTGTGTTTTGTGTTGCTCAGTAAGAATTTTCGGTACCCAACGTGAGCAAAGTTTTCGAAATTTCAGTTTTTCGGTAACAATTTCATGAATTAATGATCATGAGATTTGGGGGAATTCCATAGCGAGAGCACTCATTGTAAACTTACGGTTTTCCTTGATCTTCTCATCAATCGTATGAACCAGTTCTTCTGTAATCAAAGATGGACACCCACTTCGTTCTTCATCATGCACTTCATTACGTCCTTCATTAAACTGTCGGACCAATCTTCTCACCATTGAATCAATCATCGCATTTTGTCCGTAAACCTCGCAAATTTGCCGATAAATGTCAATCGGTTTCACTTTCTTAGCATTCAGAAAACGAATCACAGATCTGATTTCACAAGCGGCGGGATTTTCGATCAACACCGACATTTTAAACAAGCACAACAAAGCGTACGAGACTGACAGCGATCTCAAAATGGCGCACATTTCTTCTCCTTGATACAGAGCGTCTGCCGCACATGCGCGGAACAGCGATCGCAGCACTGCAGCGGATAATAATGGAAACGGATCTTACTTTCTGGACGTATCTCGTATTTATTGCAGTAAGAAAAATTTACATTTGTATTAAAATTGTCATTGTATGAGTCTGATAATACTAAAACTACAAATAACAATATAAAATTACTAGTATAGAATAAAAATAAAATATAAATGTGTGATATAATGTTTTTAACAGCTGCTTAAATTGAATTTACTGTCATATAAAACAATTTTGCATAGAGAAAAAGCTCTTCCACTAAACAATTTTAAAGATTTTTAAAAATTTGTTGGGGTTATCATCAATTAACGTGCTATGGAAATTTAATAAATAATTTAGGTCCGATATTTTGAGTAAGTGAAGCTGTCAGTTCTAACCTGAAAGGTTTGCTTATACTGATTAAGATATCTGTACTGTATGAGTGCGTATATGAACCTGTTTGGAATACTGAAAACTTGAATGTATAAAATATGAAAAATTGCTATGAGAGTATAAATAGAACGAAAGGGGATAGTTTGCTAAGATGATTGGAGGAGTTTAGAGGAATCACGTAACAAGTAAGAGGATGACCAAACACTTTTTTTTTAGTTTCAAGTCTACAACAAATTCTGTTATACTCATTTTTAACAAATAATAAACTGAATTACTCTGTACCCTTAAAATACAGTTATTAAAAGCTGAACGAAATATAATCTAAACTGTATTAAATATGAAACCATAATCTATAGATTCTTACCTGAGTTTGAGCTTTCTTCACAAGGATGAGTTTTTGCTTATTAATGGATTTAGATTGAGCGTCCAACTGATGAACAGCAAACTGTGCCATTTCCTGGATCTTTGGGCTATTGGGATCTGCTTCTGACAATCCTCCTACGAGACCCTAAAACATAATTTAAATCACCAACTCATGATGAATTTGATCAAATAATCCCAACTTTAACAATTATTCTTTTATGGTGTGGAAAATTTAAACATCCTCCAACTTTAGAGGTCTCTAATGTTACTTCAATCTACTCTCATTTAGTGGCTAATTAAAGTTTGCATTTTTTCCTTAAAACTCCCTAATTTTGGTTACATTCAAAGATTTTTTTAAGGCAGTTAAAACATTCAATCCCCAGTTATTTTGAGAACTTAAGACACCAAACGATATTTAAAACAAGTTATTACAAGAATCAACAACTATGAAATAACATGGCTCTTATTATGTTTTGTTTTTCTGATGGGTCCAGCAGAATAGCCTGGGAATATCAAAGGCTTGTTTTTGCGTGATATCAGTATAAACTTGGGGATATTTTATGAAGAATCGGCTACTGTGAATATGATGTTCTAAACAACTGTCTTGTGCATTGCACTCATCAAATATTGTAGGGTGTAACAATAGTCTGAGTGATCTTCATCATTACGTTTTCATGGCCAACCATGAATATCTGATCCGTTCTCATACCTTACTATCGCTCAGTGCATTAACACACAACTGAAGGATGTCTGCTATCATCACACTTCTTGTATTCAACGATTGGTCAAATCTTACACACAGTTGGTGATTCGATATTCAGTCAAGCATACAGGTTACCTACATAGTTTGTATACAAGAGATAGGGTTGCCATTTTGTACGGACTGTTTGTATTTCACATTCTATGTTCGTGTCCATACCGTACAAAGGAAAAACCTGTTAGATAACCGCATTTTTCGTTCTTTTAGTATTAAAAATATATTTTAAATATTTTACATTGTAAAAAATACAAACTAAACATGTATTACTATTACTTTGGGCAATCGACAATCGTGAGAGGTTGTGTGTTGTATGATGATTGATTATGACTCATATACTATGCACTATTATTATACTATCACACACTTCCCTCCCCTTAAAAAGAAGAATTTGTTCAACTCTTGAACTTAGTCGAAAATAAGTACGAACATTTTGAAAGAGTTTTGAGTTTGCTTTTTCTCTACCCGGTACTTCGGCACAAGTTGAACAATTTTGTTCACTTATGTACTGAGCAAGCTTTGGAGAAGGTCAAAGTTATTCTGAGCATCAAAGTTAACAGTGACATGTCATGCATTGAATTTTTTAAACCCCTTAAAAACCATGGTTCTTTACTGTTCAGAAAAAATATGACTGGTTTCAGCCTTCAGTCAGTACAACTAGTACAAGTTATGCCTAAACATTTTCAAGGATATTATTCATGAAATTTATTGAATTCGGCCAACTTAACTTAAAGTTTATGAACTACTTTTTTTAAATATGCAAAATATGTATGTTAGTATTGTATTACTCTGAAATCTTGAAATAAAATATAGTTGTTATATTAATATTAAACATCAAAATGCCGTTAATATTATTTTCCCAATTTAACAACCTAAATCACACATCATAAAATTCATAACAGAACGTTTACAAAGTCATCCCCCCCCCTAACAAGAACCCCAAGTATACTGGTGTCCGTATTTTACTATGAAAATTTATGGCAACCCTAACAAGAGATGGCATGCACCATCGTTTCAGCAGCACCACAAACCAAAATGGTAAATGACAAATAGGTCCTTACTTAGAAAAATTATCCTTAGTGTAACTTAACAAGATTTAGTCTATAGAATTTCTCGAAGCTTGTATTAACTATCCAAATATATTTAACAAATTTATCATAAAATTAAAAAGTAACAAACATTTGTTATGGAGCAGTAAATCTCTACTTCACTACTGATAGTAGAGGTGAGGAATTTGACCATTTCGAATGAGAAATAAAAAATATTCAAATATTTAACTTGTAAATTTGTAATACTTATTATAATTGTCATTTTATTGAAATTTATTGCCATTACTTTCTTGGTAATATAAGAAAACAAGAGAAATCTTCACTATAATTTTTATGTTCCATGACAATATACTCAGGTGACTGATTAAACAAATTTTTTTCTATAATTTAAGCATTGCGTAAAAATGATAATTCAGTTGAAGTTGATAATGCTGCAACAGTCAAAAGCGATCTAACATGATCTCATATTTCACTGCTACTAGTGATATCAGTAAATCACTGATATGGAGTGGTTGTAGCTAAGGAGCTAAGGCAGTGGATTGCCACTCAGCCGGTCCGGGTTCGATTCCTTTTATGACCACTGACAGTTTTTGCCCTGCCGCTTCCATGGTTCGGAAGCGTCACCATGGTCACGTAAGCCATTGGTACCGAGGTTAAGTGTTTGAGGGGTGTTTAAGCCCTAACTTCACCCTGGTAAAATAAGAAAATCTTTCAATAATGTTCAATAGTATTTGAGTGACAGTAAGTGACAAATAATAGGTTACATCCTTATATATATATAATAGTGAAGCTGTTTTTTGTCAACGCAACTCCTCTCTTATTTCTTGGCCAACTTAAAACGGTTGATGTGTTAAAAAAAATTGCCTGTTTGTAGTTGTGCAATAAGGTCTTAATTCTTCAATATTTTCACCCTGAAAGGCATGAGAAGCACTCAAAGTTCGTTTTTCGGCTATAAGAATATCACGGGCAGAGATTTATTTATTTATTTATTCATAAGACGCCGATCGTCAAGATATGGGCGAATATGGATTTTGAATGAGTGTGATGAGTGTAGATGAGCGAATGTAGTCATTGTTACAAACTAAGCCCGACTATTCCTTAGAAAGTGTCATTAATTCAGGTTTCAGTGGATTCAGGTTCAGGATTCAGGTTAAGTGGATCAGGTTAAGTGGAAGAAGGGACTTTCTAGTCCCAACTTCGCCTGGTTAAATAAAGACGAATTTCATTTCATTTCATTTCATTAATTAATAGCCCAATGACAAATGAACAGCCGGTGATTATCAGCTGATCCTCCTCAAAATGTATTGACTCTGATTGGGATCGAACTGAGAACCTTTAGCACATGAAGCTGGGATTGAACCAACTTCGCTACCGACCAATTAAATGATTTAAATGATTCAAAAGGTAACAGCTGTTCAAGTGTAAATAACAATAACCATACAATTTTAACAACTGTTGGAATGTAAACAATAGTGTTTTTCATATGGAAAAGGTTAGATTTTTCCCAATGTTAGACCAGGGAAGGTTGTAAACAAGGTTTTATTCACATCCAATTATAGGGCTCCATCCCACTGGCCTAAATGGTTTTAATGAAGGTTGAAAGGTAATATAATGCACTTATACTATTTATTTGATTAATCTTAAGCTTTTAAACAAAAACAAATGAAATAAAAATAAAAAGCATTTGAAATAGGCTCAGCAATATGTTTGGGTGTTTACACTAAAAAAATAGTTAGCAGCGCAAGTACTTTGAGCGATTGTAAATAAATTTAATGTTATGATTTTACGTGATAAAGTTTACCTACCAATATTTGTAGTCAGAATTTAAGGGCCGAGGCCGGAGGCCGAGGTGTCACGAGCGCAGCAAGTGATGGGGTTAGCATGTGAATCGTGCAAGGTTATCCCCTAGTAATATAGAATAGTCAAGATAAACTTATAAAATAAATCAGGTTTACCTTTTGTTCTTCAATTAATTTAGCCTTGGAAATGGGTGTACATTCTGACTTAATCACCTAAAAAAATAATAAATGTTACAGCATGTACAGAATAAATTATATAAACCAATTCTAGTATACTCATGTATGCTCTTACATCTTAAACAAGCAATATTGAAATTCACAATTATAAGTACAATAGTTATACAATTTTGTGTTACAACTGTAAATAAGTTAAAATAAATTTAGTAAAATTATTTTAAAATTGACAATTGTTATTATTGTAAACCATTCTTTTCTATTTTAATGAATTAAAGGAATTATAATTTTTCCTTTGCAGTATATGGTGGATGAGGAGCGTCACTGTTAATAACATAACAGTAGGCTTGGCATACAACTCAAAAAATATCTATGAATAATATTATAACTAAAATAAAAATCATAATATAAATACAAATGATAAATCACTAGTTTTTATGTTTTGAACAAAGTTTTAGGCCAATTTACGAGGTACGTCCAGAAAGTAAGTTCCGTTTCCATTTATATCCGCTGCAGCGCTGCGATCACAGTTCTGCGCATGCGCGGCAGACGCTCTGTATCAAGGAGAAGAAACGTGCGCCATTTTGAGATCGCTGTCAGTCTCATACGCTTTGTAGTGCTTGTTTAAAATGTCGGTGTTGATCGAAAATCTCGCCGCTTGTGAAATCAGATCTGTGATTGGTTTTCTGAATGCTAAGAAAGTGAAACCGATTGACATTTATCGGCAAATTTGCGAGGTTTACGGACAAAATGCGATGAGTGATTCAATGGTGAGAAGATGGGTCCGACAGTTTAATGAAGGACGTAATGAAGTGCATGATGAAGAACGAAGTGGGCGTCCATCTTTGATTACAGAAGAACTGGTTCACACGATTGATGAGAAGATCAAGGAAAACCGTAAGTTTACAATGAGTGCTCTCGCTATGGAACCTCGCTCCTAGCGACTTTCATCTGTTCTTACATCTGAAGTCTTTCCTTGGCGGTCAACACTTCAACGATGACGAAGAGCTGAAAGAAAATGTTTCCAAATGGTTGAAGACACAGGCGGCAACCTTCTATGAAGAAGGCATAGAAAAACTTGTGCCACGCTATGACAAATGCCTGCAAAATTTCGGCAGTTATGTAGAAAAGTAGTTTAAGAGTTGTAGATTTT
The DNA here is from genome assembly GCA_035578905.1 of Stictocephala bisonia. Taxonomy (NCBI): domain Eukaryota; kingdom Metazoa; phylum Arthropoda; class Insecta; order Hemiptera; family Membracidae; genus Stictocephala; species Stictocephala bisonia. The sequence goes on from JAQJVL010000811.1 coordinate 29,670, forward strand.
AGTGCAATAAATATTTTTTCTGTATCTGTAGACAAATTATTTTTATTACCAAACGGAACTTACTTTCTGGACGTACCTCGTATATAACCACATAAATATGGTCAAATGAAACAACTACTAAGCATTAACTTCAATCATTCAATAAGATGTACAAATTATCTTTAAGAAAATTGCAACATCCTGATGTTCAAAAATCAATATTAAAACACAAATACAGGCAGGAGAGAAATGTCTTTATTCTGAAGTAACGGTCTAACAAATTCAGAGCGAGTAACAGCAGGTTAAGTGTTATCTTCTTTGGTTAAGACAAAATTTTAAAATGTATGAAATATTTAAACTGCTATTCTACTGAAAATAAACTTAAAAGATATGTTTTTGCGATGTTTAAACAATAATTCCAATATAACATTCAAGTAATGTTCTGATTTTCGTTTAAAGTAACAAAATATTTTCTTTATATGAAACTTTTTATTTTTTTGTCAGTCGAGTTTCAATAGTAAGAAGAAAGCTCTAGCCATTTAGATAAACGTTTACTTTATTTGAAAGCTTATCCTTAGGATGTACCATTTCTCCAGAAAACAGTGGTTATTACAGGCGTTTTAATAAAGCTCCATGATCTGACAGACCAAGTTAAAACCTGCCTACTGTACTACCTGCCGAAATGGTTAGTTTAAATTGTTGGCGTTACACTAACATTCTAAAATAATGTTATTACAGTATTACTAATTCTATATGATCTTGTATACATGCAAGATTTTATTCAAGCAAGATAAAATACTTATCTTTTCCTCAGTATCCATAATGAACACGAGAGACATAAACCAATAATTATCTAATATTCATGAGTAACTATTTATGAAAATAAATGCTTAGATCACATACATTTTGTAATAACACATAAATTAATAAAATCTACAGTATATACACTGAATCATTGGAAATATTTTCATACTTTAACTTGAAATTATGTTTTTGTAATCATTCATAAGATGCAAATAAATTCGAAATAAATGAAATATGATTAGTAAGAAAAAGTAATAACACTTTGATTTAGAATTTATGCATTTCATTACAGCAATTCAGGTTGAGCTACAATTAATAAAATATAAATCAATGAGTAAATAAAGATCAGATGTGTCAATACTTTACTAATAGATTAAGAAAAAATTTAATTGAACCACACTTTTACCGCCCTAAGAAAATCACAAGAAAATGTATATTTGGTTGCCCTGAAATTATGATCATGGTAACAAAGAACAGTATAATCAATATCTATTCCACAAATATATAGAGTTAAGAAGCTACATGCGCTTAAGAAAGTATTGTATAAAACAAAATATTAAGTTCTTTCAAAATTCTATGAATTTAATAATTTGTTCACCTGATTCATTATTGTTTATTTTCCAGTTTAAAATTTATAGGACATTGTAAATAAATTGTTAGAATAGGTTTTAATTGTGAGAATAGGTTGAATTGAATACTTATTCCACAAATGTACAGTGCTACTGACCCACTCGCCCTCCTATACACGTAGAGTTCTACTGACCCACTCGCCCTCCCGTACACGTACAGTGTTACTAAACCACCCAACCTCCCATACATGTACAGTACTAATGACCTATCTGCCCTCGCATACATGACAGTGCTACTGACCCACTCACCTCCCATACATGTACAGTACTACTGACCTATCTGCCCTCGCATACATGACAGTGCTACTGACCCACTCACCCTCCCATACATGTACAGTACTACTGACCTATCTGTCCTCGCATACATGACAGTGCTACTGACCCTCCCGTACATGACGGTACTACTGACCCTCCCGTACATGACAGTGCTACTGACCCACTCACCCTCCCATACATGACAGTGCTACTGATCCACACACCCTCCCGTACATGACAGTGCTACTGACCCACTCACCCTCCCGTACATGACAGTGCTACTGACCCACTCACCCTCCCGTACATGACAGTGCTACTGACCCTCCCGTACATGACAGTGCTACTGACCCACTCACCCTCCCGAACATGACAGTGCTACTGATCCACACACCCTCCCGTACATGACAGTGCTACTGACCCACTCACCCTCCCGTACATGACAGTGCTACTGACCCACTCACCCTCCCGTACATGACAGTGCTACTGATCCACACACCCTCCCGTACATGACAGTGCTACTGACCCACACACCCTCCCGTACATGACAGTGCTACTGACCCACTCACCCTCCCGTACATGACAGTGCTACTGACCCACTCACCCTCCCGTACATGACAGTGCTACTGACCCACTCACCCTCCCGTACATGACAGTGCTACTGACCCACTCACCCTCCCGTACATGACAGTGCTACTGACCCACTGACCCTCCCGTACATGACAGTGCTACTGACCCACTCACCCTTTCGTACATGACAGTGCTACTGATTCACTCACGATCCCGTACATGACAGTGCTACTGATCCACTCACTCTCCCGTACATGACAGTGCTACTGACCCACTCACCCTCCCGTACATGACAGTGCTACTGACCCACTCACCTTCCTGTACATGACAGTACTACTGACTTATCTGCCCTCGCATACATGACAGTGCTACTGACCCACTCATCCTCCCGTACATGACAGTGCTACTGACCCACTCACCCTCCCATACATGTACAGTACTACTGACCTATCTGCCCTCCCATACATGACGGTGCGTCGGACCCACTCACCCTCTCATACATGTACAGTACTACTGACCCCCATATATAGTATCAGTACAAGTTGGTTCAACTGAAATTAATGTAACTTACTTGAGCATTATGAGGTGCCTCCCCACTAAAGTGCCTTTGCATGAGGATCTTGCATATGTTGAGGTCGCTCAGCTTTCCGTCACACTTTTCACTGTCTTCCTTACAATCAGACGAAGCCACCTCGAGGGTGAGATGGTACATGATCCCATTAACCAACTACAACAGACACTGCTTTTCAAACAAGTCCTCACAGCATAGTAAAACAATAATATTACATTCATTTGAGTTTGCATTGATATAACAGATTCTATGGTGTTAATCAAGCCTTCTTTTTAAATGTGTATAACTATAGTTTGTAAGATTTAATTAATCAAATTAATAAGTTAGTTTTCTTATAGGGTTCCAAATTGTTCAGAATAACCTTTTACTACTCCAGATAACCAATAAAAACTCTGCTTTTGACCTGAAAATGGAAAACCTTAAACACTTGTTCTCTGGCATAAGTTGTTGTTCTTTCTTAGTGGTTAATTTGGCATTGTTTTATACATTCTCATCACCAGTACCACTGTAGGTGAATAAGTAGGTGGGTGGGCTAATACACATATAGGTGGATGTATGGGTCAGTACCACTGTTCATGTATGGGTGGGTGGGTGGGCCAGTACCACTGGATGTGTATGGGTGGGTGAGTACGCCAGTACCACTGGATGTGTATGGGTGGGCTGATATCACCGTAGTAACCCTACTAGAAGTGTACTAAATGTTATTTGATCGAAACATACTGATTCACACTTCTATTGTTGGTTCAAATATGGCTAGTCAAGTTGTTTGTATGTGTTAATTGGACTACAGCTTTCTACACTCCAACCTAATGAAGGTAACTAACAAACAAACGCAGCCACCTCCAGCTAGACCTTGAATGTTTTTTGGTATTTAAACATAAGGAATAACGTAATTTAATTTCCTTTCCTTTGCTACAGTTAAGGCAGCTGATCATTCAACAGGTAAAACTGTGCTATCTCTGCTAATTGGCATTTTGTAAAGATAAATAAATTACGTAAGAAGAAGTTTTTTTTTTCCTAAAATAGTTAATGTATTTTAATACATATTGCTTTTGGTTTACCAAAGATTTTTTATCGGGCCTATTCTTTAAAGTGCAGCCATTACTTGTCATTCATACAAATATCTATACAACTTAACACTTCACAAGTCAATTATCTCTAACATATTAAAATTAAATTTTTTGTATTATTTGTTTATAGTTATGTCTGGTCTTACTTCACTATGTATGTGGAGTATATGGACATGCATTAGAAATGAACATACAGTTTAATGTATATATATAAATTTCAATTTTGAGTTCAAAAATGCAAATCAGGTACATACTTCAATCATCTCCTGGACAAAATACCTAGACACACTCCTGATCTTATTGGACTGAACTGTAGAAGACTTTTTCGTGTTTAATTAATTTAAAATATCTTCAAAAAGTTTAAAAAAAATGAACAAAACTATTGTGTATTTTATATAGCTAAAAGCTGATTTAATGATTTCCAATTATATTAGATATAAAAATCCCTAGGCCTATCAATTTCATAGTACACAAACTCTGACTTTGATCCGCCAATTTAGTTTAACTAAAAAAACAAAAACAATGTTATTTGGCGGTAAAAATATTACTTTGCCAAACAAAAAATGCAAGAAAATTAGGCTATATAGAAAGTGGAAATGGTTAATAATCTATACCAGAAACCGTAAAAAAGCAGTATAAGACAGAGAGACTCTATTAGAATGGAACCTAGGACACAATGCAGAGAGAGAAGGTTGGTCAGCAAAGAAAATATTACTGTCAATATAACAAACAATGAGAAGTTCTAAAATTCACTCTAAGATGGGCTGTAAGGGGCACTGAACATCGGTAAAGTAGTTGGAAGCGTGCCAAGGCCCTTCGATGGGACAGGGTTAATCTTAATAGATCTAGGGCTAATCATGAGTACTTTTGTGTTTTAATCATGTATAAAACACATTTGCTTTCTTAATTTTTTTATTTTTTAAATTTAACTTAAGTTTTTGACTTCAAATTTAACTTTATATTCTCTAAATATAGGGATACAAAACAGTGTTTTAATTTCAAAGCTCATTTCATGGACATGTAAATTTATAATGAATAGTTAATTAAGTCTTACAAGTTTTTGTAACAAGCGTGCATGACATTGAATTATTTATTTAATAATATATTTATTAATTATTAAATTAATAATATTATTTCATATTTTAAAAATATTGTACATATGATAAGGGAAGAATAATAAATTTGTTTGTCGTATAGCTAGTAAAAATATTGTTATTTAAGAGTGGGGGGAGTTGAAATGCTCTTAAATGTTATCTTATTTCGTAGGCTTAAGCGGCTGTGTCATTACTAATATCTAAAGCTTCCGGTAACGACCTCATCAAAGTGTTATTTACATCACAAAACAAACACTTAATACTGCATAGGCCACATCACAGCATAGGCGAAACTATTTGTGATGTAAATACTATAAATAACACCTTGGCGTGGTCATTACCGGAAGCTTTAGCTCTTAAATGGGGTTATTAGCTCTTAAATGTTGATGAAAATAAGTTTTAAGTTGTGTGTTGAGGACAAAGTAGATTGGACTTCCAAGCAGTTAAAAGTTATAGGAGATTGGTATGTGCAATAAACCATGCTAGCGCAAGCTAATTTGTAGAGTAATAAACCACGCTATCACAAGCTACTTTGTGCATTAGGGTTGGGCCATAGATATTCCAGTTTACATTGTAGTCGCTAAAGCCACACTTCAGGGCTAACATAAATATAGGCTATATTAAATTAATGTTCAAACATAAAGTTAGATATATTCTGTGAAAAAAACAAATCTTTGGCTCATTTATTCACCATGCACAGTGGTAAAGTTCTTGGGTGTCCTTAATTGATAGCAACTTAAAATTCCAATCTCATATTGATTCGGTAATACCCAGTACAGTGGTAAAGTTCTTGGGTGTCCTTAATTGATAGTAACTTAAAATTCCAATCTCATATTGATTCGGTAATACCCAGCACAGTGGTAAAGTTCTTGGGTGTCCTTAATTGAAAGTAACTTAAAATTCCAATCTCATATTGATTCGGTAATACCCAGCACAGTGGTAAAGTTCTTGGGTGTCCTTAATTGATAGTAACTTAAAATTCCAATCTCATATTGATTCGATAATACCCAGCACAGTGGTAAAGTTCTTGGGTGTCCTTAATTGATAGTAACTTAAAATTCCAATCCCATATTGATTCGGTAATACCCAGCACAGTGGTAAAGTTCTTGGGTGTCCTTAATTGATAGTAACTTAAAATTCCAATCTCATATTGATTCGGTAATACCCAGCACAGTGGTAAAGTTCTTGGGTGTCCTTAATTGATAGTAACTTAAAATTCCAATCTCATATTGATTCGATAATACCCAGCACAGTGGTAAAGTTCTTGGGTGTCCTTAATTGATAGTAACTTAAAATTCCAATCCCATATTGATTCGGTAATACCCAGCACAGTGGTAAAGTTCTTGGGTGTCCTTAATTGATAGTAACTTAAAATTCCAATCTCATATTGATTCGGTAATACCCAGCACAGTGGTAAAGTTCTTGGGTGTCCTTAATTAATAGTAACTTAAAATTCCAATCTCATATTGATTCGGTCTGCAAAAAGCTTTCAACCGGTATTTTTCTTTTAAAAACTCTTTCTAAATTTTCTGAGTGACGTCTTACTTTCAGCTAATTATGGTATCATTCATCCTTTTCTGACATATGCTGTTACAATCTGGGGTCACGAGTCGGTCAGAACTAATTCAGTTTTAAAATTACAAAAGCGAGCAATAAGAACTGTTTTCAAAAAACGCCATAGATTTTCTTGTAGGACACTTTTCTTCGATAACAAGGTTTTAAGATTTCCCTCAATGTACATCCTTAATACCCCGATCTTTTACTGTATTAAACTTCATCCACAACGTTCATAAAACAATGCTCGTTACAATTTTAGAAATCATTCTATTGACATTCCACGGCATAGAACTTCTTTTTTAAGAGACATACTAATTACAATGCTGTAAAGTTGTTTAATGCTCTACCTGCCTTAGTTAAGGAGAATGTTGATGTTGTTGGCTTTGGGAAGGCGGTGAAAGGTCTTCTGTTGAGTAAATGTTAATATAGGGTTAAGGACTTCTTAACAGATCAAATAGATACTATTTAGTTGTATTTTGTAAGAATGTTCTGTTTAGATTAATGACGCTATTATACAGTGGTTGTACTGTCAAAATAAAGTGATTTGATTCTGATTCATGCTAATATTTACTGTCTAATAGCATACGTTTAGGTAATGAATTATAGTTATGAAAAATATCATAAAGATTTCTAATCATATAAATTAAAGGTGCTTTGACTTATAGCAACTACCTCATATAATAAAAATAAAAAATGTACTAAATCTGCTGAATGTATATTTGCTAAGTTATTGTATTAATAAAGTTTTGACAACTGATTTAAAAATTCTTTGGTATGATAAAAATAAAAGTTAGAATTTCACTTCTGTTAATGATGTTAAACTTTGAAACTCAAAAACGATACACCGAAAGAACTTATTACAGTAAATATAATACATATTTAAATACATAATGGTTTTATGTAAAATTTCTTGTTATTAAAATTTATTTTAAAAATACAAAAATGCATTTAAAAAAAGGTTCTTGGTTACACCTCACAATATACTATTTTTAGTTGCCTTCTGTTATGCAATTAAATTTCAGGATATTTATGTTTCACTTTGCTACCCTATTCACATTTGTTGTAAATATTAATTATTCATTTTGTCCGATCGTAGAGATATGGGCGATTATGACGGGTATATGAGTGTGATGAGGGTAGATGAACGAGTGTAGTCATTGTTACTATCTGAGTTTGACTTAGCTCAGAAAGGACCATTTATTAATAGACCAATATCCAGAGCAACTATGGAACTTACAGCTTTACGTGGAATCCAAACTAAGTAGAATTGGTTTGATTTTCAGCTATTTGACAAGCTTTATACTCACTTCTCCTCCCTACACAACATCTGGTCCCTCACTGCCACAGAACATGGATGGGTAATTGATAAAATTAAACAAATCAACTGCTACAGTCTATCAAAACATAAATATTCCATGCCACTAATTTTAATACAGCTATAAAACATACAAAATTTGACAGTCATATTTGAATAAAATCTTTTGTAGAAACAATAAATTTATTTAGATTATAAAACAAGGTGAATTGATAAGTATAGATCCCATACACATTATTAAACATCCCCCACTCATCAACCCTATAAAACATTCAGCAAGTAATAAGGATGCTCAATGGTCTAATTAGATAATATCACACACATAACTTTCATAATTATGTCTTTCCAGTAACGTAGAACCAATGTCATGTTTAACACCTTATCCACCAAGTCTGAACCCAATGTGGATTGTGATAACTCCTATCTTACCTGATACAGGACAAATCTAAAAGAGCAATTATCATTATTTCCGTCTTAATTTATACTACTTGAAACAATTTAAAAAAAAATATATTTCTAGTTTTTAATTTTATTTTCACCTTATTAATCTTCTCTATTTATAAATAAACGTGTAATGGCTAAGGTTTCAGAGTCATGTAAACTGCCAGCCATGGAAACTGGGGAGCGAAGTTTAAAAATGTTATATTTAATTTTTCTCCATCTAAAACTATTTTACTGAGTCACTATTATAAATATAAAATCTCCATTAATTAAATTCCATATACAATAAATTTACACAAATATATTTATTGAATTCAATTAATCATTAGTAGTTATCCAACAACAAATAGTTCAAACAATTCAGCTTGTGCACAACCTACTTGCTCATGTAGATAGTTTGTGCACAACCTACTTGCTCATGTAGACAGTTTGTGCACAACCTACTTGCTCATGTAGATAGTTTGTGCACAACCTACTTGCTCATGTAGACAGTTTGTGCACAACCTACTTGCTCACGTAGACAGTTTGTGCACAACCTACTTGCTCATGTAGACAGTTTGTGCACAGCCTACTTGCTCATGTAGACAGTTTGTGCACAACCTACTTGCTCATGTAGATAGTTTGTGCACAACCTACTTGCTCATGTAGACAGTTTGTGCACAACCTACTTGCTCATGTAGACAGTTTGTGCACAACCTACTTGCTCATGTAGACAGTTTGTGCACAACCTACTTGCTCATGTAGATAGTTTGTGCACAACCTACTTGCTCATGTAGACAGTTTGTGCACAACCTACTTGCTCATGTAGACAGTTTGTGCACAACCCACTTGCTCATGTAGATAGTTTGTGCACAACCTACTTGCTCATGTAGACAGTTTGTGCACAACCTACTTGCTCATGTAGACAGTTTGTGCACAACCTACTTGCTCATGTAGACAGTTTGTGCACAACCTAATTGCTCATGTAGACAGTTTGTGCACAACCTACTTGCTCATGTAGACAGTTTGCTATATTTTATTTCTTACATTTTAAAATATTACTGTTTTTAATTACTGTTATTGCTCAGTGCAAAATTGTTTCATTATTTAATTAGAAATAAATGATACTTCTATATTTCTATAAAGCTCTAAATTCTTTTAAACAATGACTAACTTTGAAATATTTACTAGTAGTATCTGGATAAGTACAATTAATTATTCTGTATGATAATAACTTTCACTGCATAACACAATAAATAAGTTATATTATTTGTCAGTATGCTAATCATAGAGAAAAACACTTGCTCCAATAACATAAATAACAAACTAATAATTACTGCTGGTAGAGAGTTGTACAACGAGACCATTTCTAACCTGTTTCTGAGCACGAATGACCTGGGTAACAACTCTCTTAGTGTCATCTGCATCAATGGAATCTAGAGTTTGGACGGCAATCTCCGCCAGTTCTTTAGCTTCTTCATCATCTACCTGCCACAAAAACTTCAAATTATATCACTTATTTACCATAACTATGAAAATGTATTTAAACAATTAAATATAATATTAATTAAAATGTTCTAAAAACAAGCATATGCTTTATTTTTATTTCAAACTTTGAAGTAAATCTTCAATATACTTGAAGAAGTTTAAGCAAACTATGTTTAACATACTTAACCTTATTAATACATTACACGTAGATTCTGCTTTATACTATCAATCAATCAATCAATCAATCAATTTTTTTATTGCAGTATTAACAATTATTACATCGTATTGCAAAGGTCAATATGTGTTTTAAAAATATATAATAAATAATATTTTAATAAAAATATATAATAAATAATATTTTAATAAAATTCAAAATTGTTATAATGGCCTACTCTATTCTATCACTCTATCAACCGTACGTACATAAATTACAGGCATTCTACATTCATACTTTACACCAGTGCCATTGGGGCCAAATTTTGAATTTTTATTCCCAGCGGCTTTCCATGAACTCGCCAACCGAGTAAAAGACTCTTGACATCAAGAGGTTTTTTTAAACGATATTTAAAAGTATTGAAGCTATGGCTTGTTTTGATATCTTCAGGGAGCTGATTAAGCAATCGAACCCCAACCTGCGCAGGAAGGCGGTCAGACGCCATTGTTCTACACCGGACTCTACGGAAATTCTCCCTGCCACGAGTTTCATACTGATGGACGTCCCTGCCCTGAACCAATTCAGTTTTAAATTGACAGTACAGGAGCGCCTCCAGCATGTACAGGCAGGGCAAAGTTAGTATTTCCAACTCCCTGAAGGCGTCTCTACACGACTCTCTGTTTTGTAATTTTGAAATGATTCTAATAGCTCTTTTTTGGAGCCGAAAAACCCTTTCGAATTTGGTTGCAGTGCAGCTACCCCAGAGTCTTATCCCATACGATAGGTGGGGATATATGAGGCCATAGTAGGCCATATTTAAGACATCGAGGGAGCAAAATTTTGTGAGGTTACGTAAGACGTAAATGCCTGAGGTAACCTTTGTACAGACATTATCAATGTGGTCATGCCAGGTCAGCCCTCGATCAAGGTACATTCCCAAGAACTTAGTAGAATCTGCATTCTCTATAAGAGCATCATCTATTACTACATTTGGAAGAACTTCGTCCTCCCTCTGAGTGAGACAATATTTGATGAAATTTGATTTTGCGTTGTTTATGTGTAGATTGATACCGGAAAAATGCTGAATGCAGGAACTTAGCATCACATAAGAATCAATCTCTAAGCCGTCAATTGTTTTAGATTTAATGCAGAGAGTCGTATCGTCAGCGTACTGGACAACCTTTCCATTTTGGATTGGAGAGTTCAGCCTGTTGACGTAAATAAGAAAGAGGACCGGTCCAAGTATTGATCCCTGGGGGACTCCATATTTAATTTCTACGCTTTCAGATTTGACATTTTCCACTTGCACGAGTTGGCGTCTGTTCTGTAAGTAGGATGCAAGCCATTCGAGCGGTAGGCCGCAGATTCCGCTTGCCTCTAACTGGCGCAACAGTGTCGCATGATGCACACAGTCAAAGGCCTTAGAAAGATCGAGAAATATGCTGAGCACATGTTCTCGCTTCTCAAGTCTGTCCACAACCATCTCGACTAGTTTGGTAACGGCGTCGATGGTCGATTTATTTTTTCTAAAGCCAAATTGTTTCTCGCTCAAGATATCGAATTTTTCCAAAAAACCGTCGAGTCTTTTCAAAAATGTTTTTTCGAAGACCTTACTGAGAACTGGTAAAATTGATATAGGACGATAATTGCTGGTCAGGCAAGGGTCATCCTTTTTAAAAACCGGCGTTATTTTTGCAATTTTTAGAATGTTGGGGAAGCGTCCGGACGCAAAAGAAAAATTTATTAATTTTGTCAGTGGTTTCAAAATCTGCCTGTAGCATTTTTTGAGTAACCATGTAGACATTCCATTGATGTCACACGATTATTTTGAGTTAAGTGTCTGAATCACACGGGCCACTTCATCCTCGGTTACAGGGGTGAGTACCATGGATGTCACGGGTCCCATTGAAGGATGGGGGAAGGCCTGGGCGCCTTCTAATTTTTGGTCAGAAAAAGCCACTTGGGAGAAGAACTTGCTGAACTCTCGGGCTATTTCTGACGGATTTTCAATAAATTTGTCTCCCAGAAGAATTTTTTCAATTTTTGTTTTTTTGGAGATGGGTTTTTTGCGTTATTAATTATGCCCCAGGCAGTTTTAGAAAAATTTTCTGATTTTTTCAAAGTGTCCTCAATTTTTTTAGCTTTGGCAGACTTAATTTTTTTTCGGTAAATTTTCCTATAATTTTGAGAGAACAATTTGAAATTTTCGTTTGTTGTTTTTCTGAAAATTGAATAATAAAATTTTAGTTGCTCCCTTGACGAAAGAATTTCCTGAGTAACCCAGGAATTTCTTTCCGGTTTTTGTTTGGTTTTGACATTTTTGAAGGGGCAACTCAAGTTAAGGTGGTTGTCTAGACAGTGATTGAAGGCACCGAACATGGCATCAATGTCATCAAAACCGTCCAGACAAGACCAGTTTTCCTTCTGAAGATTTCTAACTAGACGGTCAATATTCCCAGGATGTACGGTCCTACGAATATTAACCGTCGGGGAGTCAACTTTTGTTTTACATCCACGGATAATAACCTGCTGCCCAAAATGGTCGGCGATGGCCGTGTCAATTACAGAAACTTCAAAGTCGAGTATGTTGGTGACTACGTTATCAATGGATGTCTTAGAAGTTGCAGTGACTCTAGTTGGCGTGTTCACTGACCATTGTAAGCCGAATGAACCTAATACGTCGCGAAGCCGCTGGGTTTGGGGGTGAACGTGGTCCAAAACATCAATATTAAAGTCCCCGATAACCAGAAATTTTTGTTTTTTTCTGCACAAGAAATTTAGAAAAGAATCAAATTTTTGAAAAAAGGTATTGCAGCAGCCATTTGGTGATCTATAAAGTCCGAAGACCAAAATGGTGTCTCCACAATTTTTATAAATTCTGATACCATTGACTTCGAAGTCAAGGTTGGAGCTGTAATTAATGTTAATTGTTTCAAATTTTAATCCCAATTTTGCAAATATAGCCACGCCACCTCCCTTGTGTTTTTCGCGGTGTATGGAATTCGCCAGATTGTAATTGGAAATTTTGAATAGCCCAATTGTCTCCGCATTGAAAGCATGCTCCGTCACCACAAGGATGTCAGGGCTTAACTCTTCGCAAAGCAGAGACAGCTCCTCGCCTTTGTTTGTGGCACTTTGGGCATTCTGGTGAATTATTTTAATAATAGGTTCATTTACTTTACATTTGTTAATTTTGGGTGTCAACACTGGTGACCCTAATCTAATCCTATCGTTAACACATTGTCTTCTAAAAAAGGTAATTTAGGTGAAGATAGCTTCACCGCGTCGGCATGATTATTGAATGGCAGCGTGATTGTCCTAGGGCTGAGAGGATGGATCAGAGTTGGAGTAACGGGCGGAGGGTGATTGGTGGAGGCAGCCCGATCCGGCCTTCCGGGGCGCGGTCCAGAAACAGCAGTAGCAGTTGATGGCATTGAGTTTGTAGTGGCAGACTGCTCTGGTTCGGGTAGTGGGCTGGATGCGGGAATCGATGTTGCAGTCATTTGGGCAGCTCGTTGTAGATGTTTTAGCACTAGGCGGGCCAATATTTGTTTGCCTCGCCACCTCAAATGCTGTCCGTGGCCAGTGAAGTGCCTGCGATCAATCTGATTGACATCCATGACGACAACACGGGGGTGACGGGCCGCAATCTCCTCGATGTAGGCGTTGACATAAATGATCTCGTCATTTATGATATGACCAGGTGGCAGGTCATGCCTGTAAGGAAGGGTAGACACAACGACACTCCCGTGTTGGGAAAGGATGCGATCCAGGTGACGGTAGATGTTGTCTTGTTTGCCCGCAGACACATCATTGGAACCTGCTATGAGTACCAAGCAGTCGGTGTTTTGTATCTTACGAGAGGGTGCGATGCTCAGAAGCCTAGATGAAGGTTTGCAGAACCCACTGATGTTTCCATCCACTACGAGCTCCTTTGTCAGCCCAGATATATGCCGGGCGTGACTGTCTCCATATATTTCTACCCTTTTAAACGGGAGAGAATTTTGACTACCAACTTCAATGTTATATAAGTGTTTGTTATTTGTATGACCAGTATTTTTCTTTTTTAGTGTTTGTAGTTTTTTATTATTTTGAGGAGGTAGAATATGTTGCTGTTGTTTTCTTGTGCTATTTAGAGAATGTTCCTTGGCCGACAGCACATGGAAGGTATTCTTGGTAGCAACTTTGAAAGCTGGAAGACATGTTGGCTTCCCTCCTCTTTTTTTTGTAATTGTTTTCCAGGATTCAGGTGTATTTTTACAATGGCAAGATTGTTGGTTTTTGTTAACGAGATATTCGATTTCAGCTTCTAGAACCTGAATTGTTGTTTTTAAGCTACCAATTATGGTTTCATATTCCACTTCATTCAGGCCCGTTGCTGCCACGGTTTGTTTAGTACCGTTTGTTGCAGTTGTAGCCAGTGGTTCCTTGAGAGGAGTAGAGACTGTTGCTGGCTCCCTCTGGGTGGTAGCGATCGCCGCTGGCTCTGTCTGGGTGGCAGCGGCCGCCACTGGCTCCTTCTGGGTGGTGTTAGTTACAGGTTCCCGGTGTAGCACAGTAGCTTCTGTATTTTCTCTCTCCATACGTTGTCTTTCTAGCTCCACTGCTCTGTCAGTTAAAACGTTGGTCATGTACTCGAGCTCAGCAACTCGTTGTCTTAAATACTGGTTTTCTTGTTCTCTGCATTCATATTTCCGTGGTTTTGGAATTATAGTAGTGTATGGTGATAAAAGTTCGGTAATTGAAGGCTGCGTAGGTGTGAATTTGGTGGCGGGGGTGGATGTCAGCGTTGGTGGTAGAGGTGTCGTCGATGTGTCAGAGGCCGCGGCAGGCGGCTGGACGGAGGAGGAGCCAGCTCGACGCCTAGCAGCAGGTGAACTTGTGAATGACGTCCCTTCTGAAGGTGGAGGATGGTTGTGGTATCCAGACTTGCTTTTCATGACAGTGAACGTGTTACTGGTTTTTAATGATGCTGAGCATTTTACATTCAAGCATCTCCAATTTATATCTCCCGAGGATAGAGTGCGGTCCTTTCTAAATTTGTAGGTGTCAACCAAGAGACCAACACACCCTTTGGCAGTTTTAAATTGTTGCATTTTTTAAATGTGTGTTTTTTTAAAAATGTTATTTACTTAAAATGCCTTTTAGTATAAAATTCCGTTTTTTTTTTTTACTTGTATGATTGGCTGGAATAGGCTAACGTAGTCTTGAAGGGGCAAGAAAATCCAAGTTAGAGTATGTATTAGACTTGTTTGGACTTCGAGCTTCGACTGTGATCCTCTAGCTGTTCCTATTTGTAGTTATTTGGAGGTCAGCTGTTTACGGGATGTTGATAGTGCCTGTATGGTGGTTATGCAATCCCTAGTTCTTTAGTAAGTTTGGATTGCCGGTCAGATGTTGAAGGGGTCTCAATATTACCTTTGGAGGTGATAGTCGGTAAACAAGTACCGGCGGCTGATAACCCTCCGGCATGCAAGCTTGGCAGGGAAATCCTGTCCCGTCACTGCTCAACCTGTACTCCGACTGCGCATGCGCGAACTTGGCAAACAGCGACGTGGCCGTTGCAGTCCTAGCTATTTATTGAGAAGACGAGCGTTTATATATATATTTACTATGTATCGAACTCACCAAGAACAATGTATGGCACGAATCATTTACACGCAAGCTGCATGCTATCAACTTTCCCGCACGACCGTGAATGTATTTCAGCTATTTAATACATAATAGCTAGGAGCAATATACGTCTGCTCACACAACTGTAGGCTCAGGCCTACCAAGATCTAAAAAGGACACGTGCACGTAAAAATATAATATAAATGTTAATTTTAAAAAAATGTATTTTCAAAATACAAATGCATTAAAAAACGTTCTTGGTTACAGCTCACATGATATTACTGTTAGTTGCCTTCAACTACAATGAGTGCTAACATTTATGGTAAAATATGAATATAATTTCAACAACTACCTCACCTGCTTAAATCCTCCGATGGCCCCTCGTTTAGCACGTAAAACTTCATTGGCGTTTGGTGAGTCTAGGCAATTGTGCCACGTTAATTTGTCAGAGCCATTGCTGCTTATTAGCTCCAATCGGCATGAAATCTCACAAGCTTCTCCCTCGCCACAATTCTGTGTAGACACCACCAACAATATTGACCGCTGCACTTTGTCCGTAACCTGAAAAAAGTTTGAACAGTAAATTTCACATATCACAGCTTAAACATTCTGGGAATGAGATGTAGCATGTATAGTAGTACAATAAAAATAGCATAAATATGTAATACATGTATGTACAGTGGAGGAAACATATCAATTTTTTTATCTTTGGTCGTTACAGTTCCCTTGGGAAATTACACTTTATACTTTTTTACTTAATAGCAAGCTTATTTGGCAAGCTTTAAGCTTTACGCCAAATAAAACAAATTCTCAATTTTAGGTTGGTTGGATATACTTTTGATTTTCCTTTTAAATTTAATCTAAATCCCTATAACAAATTAAACGATTGTAGTTATGAGAAAATTGAACAAGTGAGTGAACTTAAGTTCCTTGGTTTAAATTTATGTAATAACATTTATATGGAAGCCTCATGTTGATAAATTGCATTCTGAAATATGAAAATCTATTACATGTTTCTATTTTTTGAGAAAAGTGTGTGACCTAATTTTATCTGAGATCTTTTTATTTCGCACTAATTGAATCTAGCCCTCAATGTGCTATTGAATTTTGTGGAGGAGCTCATGACAATTTAATTATCAAGCTTGTTACTCAGACACAGTTTGCCAGAATTTTTAAAACATGAAGAGAACTTGCTGAGCAACTATTCAAACAATTAAAGATTTTACCCATAAAAAAATCACCATAAGATTTTACTTCAAAGTCCTTAGAGCATTTAACAAAATTAGTGGTAACTATGATACTGACAGTTTATATTATAGTACAAGGATTACAGATCAAAATTTGTTTATTAGACCAAGAGTTAACAAATATATTTTTTAAAACTATTTTGTACATTTAGATTCAAAATATTTTACCAGAAATAATTAAACATGCTTACTGCGAGACAACTTTTAAAATTAAACTACAAAAAATGGATTAGTGAATTAATGATATCACCATGCTTACATCTATAGTTTCTTGATACTTTTATATACATACAGCCATAGTAATTATAGTAAATATATTTTAATAATATTTGTAATTAGATTAAATAATACTACTAAAATGATATGCTTCAATTAATGTGCACACAATTCAATAGCCATAGTACAGTGTCAAAAATGGAAGACTATTGGATTTTAAAATAATATTATAAAAGTTGTAAAATGACCATCATTTACTGGAAAGCGATGGTTATTACTTTTTCAGGTATGTACAATGTATACATATTTGTTGTCAAAAGATAGAAAGTAAATTCTTATAAAGAAACACAATGCAGTGTTTGGGATCAAGTGGAAGAGAGGACTTTATAGTCCTAACTTCGCCCCTAATAAAGAGGATTTTGATTTTATTTCCATAAGTAGGCATTAAACTGTTGCTCCGTAAGTAAGCGACCAAAAGCGATAAATACATTTATAAAGTAGAGAAAGTTAAGTGCAAAGATAAATAAAATCAAGTTCTTTTTCCTATCATATATCTTTCTTAATTTAGTCATAAATCATATGATCTCGAGTTTACTAACTTGTGATATTCCAGAAGTAGAACCATGTTGCATGAGCTCTATTAACTCAGAAGACTTAAAATGGAATGATTAAAAAAAAAAGTGTACACGATACTCTGTATGATAACAAAATAATTACTCTTATTATTCTTTTAAGTCAGGAATTATTAAATATTTTCAGCTTATAATTTAGAAAAATTCTATTTTAAAATATTGCAAATTGACTTAGATATAAAAGCAAAGAAACAGAGACCATTAAAATATATGAGGCTAAACACAGAAATACACATTTTTCTAAAATACTATGAGTTTTGAGTTTTTATCCATAGTTCAGTAGTGGCTCCATATTTTTCCATACTTAGTTGATAAATCACACAGTATAATGATTTATTTATAATGATATTTTGTTTTATTCAGTTTTGCAATACAACATATTTTAAATTTCTATACTTACAGCACTACTGTTTGGATGTGGTACTAAAAAATTACTTATTTTTATAATTAGAGAATGTATTAAAAAATATCATTGAAAAACTGTATAAGAAACGGTTTAACATCTTAATGAACTAATCAGCAGAAGCATTAGTGGTAAAAAGTAGTATAACCTATGATTTTTACAAACTAATGCATTTAAAAGTAGTATAACCTATGATTTTTACAAACTAATGCATTTAAAAGTAGTATAACCTATGATTTTTACAAACTAATACATTTAAAAGAGTTATTTAATTTAATTAAATAAGTAGTCAATTTAAAAATATAATTTGTTTGGTACATATGTTAAGAAGTAGTTCAAGGATAAATAGCAGTTAACAGCTGCTATCTTTCCCAACTTGATTCTCTTGGATTATCTTGCGACCTTTTATGAAAGTTCATCAACAGATGGCTTAGTTAAAGTAAGTATGACCTTTAAAACTTAAATTCCACCTAATTTTAAAATTGACCTCATTCTGAATTTATATTAAATTACAAATCACGAACAATGATTATTTGAGTTGGACTAAGCATGTAATTGTTCTCCACTTAAGAGTTTTTGTAGTTGAAGAAACTAATAAACTGACTTGAAAAATTCAAACATAGTTAATCTACTTTAACCTAACATTCAGCAAGAACGAGATTCTACACTGCACATAGCAGCATGTGGATTAGCGGGAAACAATGAAAGATTTAGACATGTTTCAATACATGTCTCCTACAAGAACATTAAACGAAATTCTCTGACTTTAACTCATGCTATTTGTCTTGCTATAGATACAGCATTCAATGAGACTCAACACTGCACATAGCAGCTTGTAGATGTAGGGTTAAATCATGGTTCCAATGTATTCTTACATTCTTAATCTTACATTCTTTATGAGACGCCGACACAACGTTGTGCATATTTTAAGGCGAGTATGAATGGTGATATGAGTATATCTCCTACAAGAACATTATTCTACAATGGATGCTAGTTCACATACTGTAGATACAGCATGAATGAACAATGAGATTCAAAACTGCAAATATCAGCTTGTAGATATAGGGTTAAGTCATGGTTTCAATGTATATCTCGGCTATAAAAACATTACTATTCAACCGATGCTAGTTTACTTACTGTAGATACAGCATCTGTGACATTGACTAACTGTAACATGGAACTGATGGAGGACAACATCTTCTCAGCCAGAGTTCGCACCTCATCTGTTATCTCATGTTTCACATCATTTCCCAGTGCAAATACTTTTTCTGTTACTGAAATATCCTCATCAACTGGTTCCTAAAAAAGAATCAATTTATTAAGAACACATTTCTCAACAAGAAAAAACTAACATTAGATTCTGTTCTCATCATATCATCAAGAGCTATTTATTTATTTATTTCCAACGGCAACCACCATTTCAAATGGAAAACAATAAATGCAATAGCCTAATGCAATATGACAAAATAATACATAAGAGTAATAAATTTAACTAACTAATCTAGAAAAACATAAGAAACGAACAAACAAATAATAATAAATAACAAAACACAGTTTAATACAATGGATACTTATCATAAGTTATATGTTGCGGATATTTTGAACAGTACTTCTTTGAAAATAAGAAAGAGATAACTAAATGAACCTAAGTTATAATGGAACTAGAGTAATCAAGACAATCTAATGAGGCAATAGTAACTACAAGAATGTGGGAGCCACCATAACTTAGATTAAGTCACACTCACTAAGGCCTTGGCAATTTGGATTTTAAAAGAGGATACTCCAATATCGAAGAAGTCCACTTGTGAAGCTACAACGCTTCCAGTCCGAAGAAGTCGGGTGATACCAATTTAGTCAGCTGGCATAAATCTATGATGAAAAACAGCCCTTGATCGTGTCCCCCTGGGAACAGTGAGGTCCACGCAAGAAAGTAGAGAAGGACAATCCAATACATTGACGAGCTTGAAAAGAATTACTTGGTCAGCGTATTTCATTCTCAGAGAAAGCCGATCCAATCCAAACTCACTTTCAACAATAGCGACTGGAGTGCCAAGGTATGAGAATTCTATCTTGGTACCAAGAAATCTGAAAAACCTAGTCTGAACTCCATTCAATAATTCCTGATGGCCAAGCTGGTGGGGTGTCCAAACAACTGAGCAATACTCCAGTAGGGGACGGACAAGAGACTTGTTCAGGGTAACGAGTGTCTGTGGTAATTGAAATTGTCTGGTAGGTTGCATAATAAAGCCTATAAGTGCATTATGTTGGATATATGTTCAAATGGACTCAGCGTTGAAGTGAAAATAACTCCCAGGTCTCGAATGCTTTCCACCCTCTTCAATATAGCACCATCAACAAGATAATCATAAGCAAAGTGATTTCTGTGCCGTGAGAATGAGATAACCTGACATTTATTAACATTTGAGTGTCATGGCATTGCTTGTACACCAATCATTAATGCCGTAGAGGGAAAGCTGCAGAGCATCATGATCCTGTATCGAGTGAATTCTGGAATATACCTTCATGTCATCCGCGAACATTGAGAAATTTGTGGAAATGACATCACCAATATCATTAATAAAGATACTAAACAATAAGGGGCCAAGGCGAGACCCCTGGGGACTCCAGACTTAACTGCAAAAGGCCTGGAAGTCGAACCATCGCATTTGATAAAATATTCTCTGTTCTCAAGGTAGCTTTTCAACCACTTCAGCAGCGCACCGCAAACTCCATATCCCTCAGCTTTGCAACCAGAATTCTGTGGTTGACCCTGTCAAAGGCCTTTGCGAAATCAAGATATACACAATCAACCTGACACCCATCGACAAAGGCAGCTGCGATGAATTCCTCCAACTGTAGAAGATTGGTCACAGTTGAGCGTCCCTGAAGAAAGCCATGTTGTTCTACAGATAATAAAGGCTTGAAAGAACTATACTTTAGTTTAGGTGTTCAAGAACTATACTTTCAAAGACCTTAGCGATTGTTGGCTGTATAGCTATTGGTCTGTAGTTTTTAACATTCTGTCTATCTACAGATTTGAAAATGGGCACAATGTAGCTTTTCTTCAGGGCAGATGGGAAGATTCCTGCAGACAACAGAGCTCTGAACAAAATAGCTAGCTAGATGCGGAGCAAGGATAGAAGCACAAAAATTGATAACTCCGTCTGTGCCAGCCCCCTTTCGAGAATCAACAGCTTGGAGTCTCTGATGGATGTATGTGGCAGAAATATGGCAGTCAGAAATAGAAGAATTGCATTCAAAGTTATAGGGCTGCACAGGAACATCCACATTAGAAAATTCGGATGTGAAATGATTGGCAAATATCAAGAAAAATTCTTTGCGGGATATTGGGAGTGCACTTGAGGCTGTTTATATGAGACGAAAATGCTTTTATGTTAAGGGGGATGCTAGCTTCAATTTTAGTGTTGTACTCAACTTGACATTGCTGAGCAACCCTCTTGCATTCTTCCCGAACTTTCCGAAACTCATCATAGTCAGTAAGACTCAATGTTTGTTTGTGACGTTTGTGGAGCATTTTCTTCCTGATAACTAGTTGATGGGTACAATATTTTAAAAATACAACAGTCTTTTACTATGAGATTGTTTTGTTAGTTACGTCTTTTAATTTATATTTTGCTTGAATAATTTTCTTTATAATATTATATCACTATAAATAATTATTTAATTGAATATTTTATGGGTTATAACATTATAATCTACGCATACTCATTTACTTTTATAGCTTGTTAAATACTATTTTAAATGTCCTTACAGTTAGGTTTAGATACTGTAAGATTGATCAGGTAACTTTAAAACTTGTTTACTAGAAAATTTGTGCAGTTATAATTTGGGTTTGATGGTAGAATAGGGGTTGTTACTTTTTGTTAAATGTTACAAAAACTAAAGCTTACTCAATTTATAATTATTATCAGCTTTTATGTCTTGGACCAAGATATTAAATAAGACCAATTTATAGCTTTGTGACTTTTTTCAACTTTTAGAATAAAGATAAAGAAAATTAATACAGACAATATATACTATCAACTAGCTATATCACTTGGGCTTAACTAAAACTAATTTTTAAACTCTGAATAAACAGTCCTATGACAACAAATTTGACAGCTAAAAAAATTTAATTTTTTACAGTAAGTTTTATTTTAAACCCAGCAGGATTCTATCTGAGTTTGCTTGCATAATAATGAGCCAAGATTTCCTCACTTTGCATAACAATTCACATTTAGTTTTAGACAGAGATAACATACAAAGTACTAATATTTTTCTTAACAATGTGAAGTTTACAGCGTTTAAGTACCATTAAACTTGTTTATATTAGTGATACTGTATCATTACTAAGAAACATGGTGACACAAATTTTAAAAACTACCAAGTCATAACTCAGTAATAACATTTAAAAAAGTCAACCAGATATAACTATGGTATTGAATACCTCCATTGAACTAACTTGGGGATATAAGGGGCTATAATTATTAATACATAAAATCCAAAAACGATGTACTCACTCATTACGAAATCTCCGGAAGTACTTAACAGATTTTGATGGAATTTGGAGGAAAGTTAGCTTTTGTATTATTAAAACCTATAGGAACATTTTTGGAAAGTTCTAATTTGGGACTTTTTTTAATAATGACAACATCTATCCTCCCACAACTCAAGTCCAACTCTATGCCAATGATATTATAATATATCTACAGATCCTTAATACAAGAGACCATCTGGGATCAGTATGTAATGTCTGATATTGTTGTTATAATAGAGTTTTTGTTTATGGAATCAAACTTAAATATACTTGATATAATTTTTGATATGACTTTCCTTCTATATATATATATATATATATATATATATATATATATATATATATATATATAGAAGGAAAGTCATATCAAAAATTTTATATATATATATATATATATATATATATATATATATATATAAAATCTAAATATATATATTTAGATTTGCTCATTGCTCTAATAGTCCAGGATTCAAGCCAATCTTTTCATACAAAAACACTAACTAGTTAAAAGTAATAAATTTTTCTGTGTATGTAAAAATGAGGTTATATAAAAAATAAATATTTTGTATGGATACAAAATAGTTTACCAAGATTTTTACTTATATTACTATTAGATAGTGAAAAATACATGTAAATTGAAGGGACTTCTGTCTGTGCAGAAATTATGCGCACCCGAGTTTGAAGGTTGCTTTCTAAGAAACTAAAAGGCCTATGAAACTTCTAATCATACCATTGTTTTCCTCATTTGACTGTACGATATGACAAATGAAATTTTAAATTTTAATATAAATTTTAGTAATTTGTATCCTAGTTTCAAAATAAAACGTACCGGAATTTTAACTACTTTTTACTGTACAACAAATTTACACAGTTATTACTGAAAAATCTGTTGTTGTATCACATTTATATTTTAATACATGGTTGATAGGAATGTTTACTATAACTTTTACCAATTTTAGAATGTTAATTTTTTTCAAGAAAAAAGTTCTTATCAATTACGAGAATCATTGTTTTCTTGGCTTGTAGAGGCTGTAAAATGAATTAATTGGTCTTGCTGTAATCCTTGTTAGATGTATAGTTACGATACATTGTTTTCATATTCGTAAGTATGTCCAGTAATTTTAAATCAATTTAAAATAACTTGAAATTGATATACATCAATATAAAACCACTGCATTTCCTTACGCATTTAAAAATAATGTATCATAACTATACCTGTAATAAGGATTACAACAATATCAATTGATTCATTTTACGACCTCTACAAGCCAACATAACACTGTTTCAGGTAATTGATAAGAACTTTTTTTCTTAAAAAGTTACAATTTTAAAATTTATCAAAAATATAATAAATATTCCTATCACCCACATATTAAAACATAAAAGTGATACAACGAGTTTTTTTTAGCAATAATGGTGTAAAATTAATGTTCAGTGAAAACTAATTAAATTTCAGTACTTTTTATGTTCAAACTAGGACAAACATTATTAAAATTTAGAGTAAAATTTAAAATGTCATATGTCATAACGTAAAATCAAACTAGGAAAACAATGGTATGATTAGATTTTTCATAGGCATCTTAGTTTCTTAGAAATAAATCTTCAAATTCGGGTGCACATAATTTCTGTGCTGACAGTATTATTAAGCATTGTAGGTCCTATCTCCGCCTATCAAATAACTATTTTTATTTCATTCATCACCTTTTATATTTTAAAAACTTATAATAATTAGTGACTCTAAAGATGATATCTCATAAAATTTAGAATTATTTATATAACAGTAATTTTTTTAACTGGTACTATTTTATAATCTAGTTTTCCATTCTTGATTTTTTTAAAGTCTTGCTTTGCGCAACAGTTGAAAGACATGGAAGTTTTATGAGGCAATATATCAAGAAACATAAACCGAACTCCTGTAATCTTGCCTTGTCACCAGCCATTATACATATGTACTAACACAACACTGGTTTCCTGTAAAGTCATCTTGAAAGCCTTGAGTCTTTTTGACCTTGTTGGCTCTGCAATCTGCTAAATATGACTAACATCTACAAGGATGAGTGCTTGTTTTATTTGATATGGTTAGCTAATACTATTATTAACTAATCATCACGAGAAAAAAAATCTAGATTATATCTCACAAATTTAATTTCAAAGGCATGGCAAAGGCTAGGCAATGCAGTCTGGCTTATGCTAGAATGTGAAACTGATTTTCTTGATAACTGTGGCATTTATATTTAACATTCTGAAACATCTAGAATCAATCAGCAGAGAATAAGAATAAAATCATGATAAAATTTACAAAATGGAAAAAACCCAGAAACCATGCTAAGTCTGAGGAAAATTTTGCGTTAAACTAAAGTTAAAGTCCCTTTTTCTTAAATGATGAAAAGGAAAATAAAGGAAACAACCTGAAGAATCTAACAGGGACATCATTGAACGTATGACTGAAGAAATCATCACGTATGTAGTCTGTATTGCACACTACAGAAATATACATGTTGATAAATCTGAACTAGACTTGTTTTACAAGTATAATATTGATTATATCATATTACATACATTTTGTCACAACTATACAATATCTTGACAATTGTTATAACAAACAAATAATGTTATTTTGAATAAGCTCACTTTGTCATATGGTTTTAATATGTTTCAGAATTTAAACTATAATTAGTTATCTTGCAAATGCCTATACAATGTGAAGTTTCATAAAATAGTTGTAACTATAGTAAAGAGGAGAAATAATACACGCTTAGAGATGTACTATTGCACTGCTGAGGGTTATCTCTGATAAACAGTTCATGGACATAATTTTGTGAATAAAATAAAGGAAAACAATGGTGTGTTTTCAAGAACCAATTCAAGTGTGAGTCAAGTTTCAAGCCTAAAAATGTTGTGTTATTAACAATAAAAAATTGTTGATCATAAAATTCCAAATCCGTAAAAAATTATTTCTTGATTGAGGAGTGCAGAATTTAACCAACCGGGTTTTTCTTGTTTTAGTTTCAGTCCATTTGCCTCAAACCATTTTCTTAATTCAGATATGGCTTAACCAAATTTAATTTTCAGTTCTTCATTATTCTTGGACTGTACATCTGCAGTCGTATCATCTGCATATAGGATAAGCTTGTTTGATACATTGGCAGGGAGGTAATTTACTGAATGTATAAAATAAATAAAGGAGGTCCTAAAATTGAACCATGTGGTTCATACTTTTAGCACATCCCATTCTGATTTGATTTTACATTGTTTCTACTTATGACTGTTCTTTGGTAGCGATACGTTTTTGTTTCTCTTGTTAACTATAGTCGGACTTCACCGACAAGTTTTGCAACTTGGTGAGGCATAGATTTTTGACACGGTGTAAAATTTTGTAGACACTTGAGTAAAAATAAGTAAATAAAACATATAGAAAACTATTTTGCCTGTGTAAAGGAAATGAATAAAGTAAATGTAACCCGAACACGTTTAATGGTATTGATCCACCCGCCCACCCGTACACGTCCAGTAGTATTTTTTAATGAGAATATCATGATTGACACAGTCGAAGGCCTTATATAGATTACAAAACACACTGAGTGTGCTCTGAGATCCATCTAAGGTCCTCGACACTTCATCAATAAATTTAGATAATGCAGTCATTGTACTCATCCCTCTTCAAAATCCGAACTGTTCTGGAGCTAAAATATTATTATTTCCTAAACAAAACTAATCTGAAATTTTATTTTATGCTAATTTTAAAAATTATTTAGATAAAGATGGTAGAACTGAAACTGGTCTATAATTGTCGGGATTTACCCTCTTCCCTTTCTTATAAAAAATAGGTTTGACTTTTGCAAATTTTAAATGATTTGGAAAATTGGCGTTTTGAAATGATTGGTTAATAATTGTAGCTAAAAGTTTAGCTATAAAACATGAAACTTTCTTCATAAAAAAAAAGTCTAAGAATAATGCATTTTTCAACCTGGAAGGCTTCATATAAACCCATCTCCCACGAACTTCAAATTTTAATCGTACCAAGTTTAATAATTCTCAAAATACTTCTATCAGACAGTCTAACACGAAAGCCTTTTTAATGATAACAGTCAATATGAATATAATACTAGGTTTGAAGCTAACTTTCAATACACCAGACAAAATTTGAAATTAATATAAAAAACACCATTCTACATGAGTAGAACGTTTTTTAACAAATTACCATCTGAGATCAAAGCATCAATTTGCTCAAATGAATTCAGAAAAAATGTTAGAATATGCTTTATTAAATAAAGCATATTATAATGACAATGAGTTTTTAGGTGATGTTTTTTTACTTTAACACTGTTTGTTTTGATCTCTTAGACCTGTTTCATAGTTTTGAAGTTTGTTTATGAATATATAAGTTTTAGTCCACAGTAGTAGGGTATTTCGTTGGTTCTTTTATTTTATTTCTTAGTTTGGCCGTCAAAACTTGTTATACAAACATTTATGAACTGTAAAATTGACAATGTCATCTGTTGAATAGCTGTGCTATTATTCTCAACATTTGTGACAATACAGATTAATTTATTGATCACCTATCATTGTACTATAATTTTTTTTATCATATTAATAAAATATTGCACATAGTAAAAATCTCCTGATTACTGTATGTTTTATGGTAATCTTATTATCAATCAATCAAGGTCGTTAGTCTCGGTATAATTGTCAACACCTCAACTGTCTGTTATTCTTTTACCTCTTGAAGACAATACAGAGACTTTATTGCTCATACATTTAACAATTATACATGTCAAATTAATGTTAAAAATATTTTTATAGTTGTTATAAATAAGTAATAAATAACTTTTATTGTTTATAGTATACTATATAGTCCATAAGAAATAAATGCATAAAAATGCCCTTATTACGAGCAATTGTCATTTTACAATGACTTATTGTTATTCAAACTAATTAACCTGAATGAATAATTATTTTTCCTCACAATTAATAATCTACTTTATATCTAATATCTATAACCATAACATCAATGGCCCTTCACATAAAACATCTTTCTATGAAAGACAGTTGGTGTATAATGGTTCCAGGCTTTACAATTCGCTACCGGATTCTCTAAAGGGCGAGAGTAGCGTGCGGAGGTTTGAAAAACAGATTAATGAGTTGTTGGTGCAGGGCTGTCACTACAGCGTTGGGGAATTCTCAAAATAACTTTCCCCTATTTCCTACCACCACATGCTAGACAAAAAAAAAAAAATATATATATAAAAAAAACTATCTGTCAGTATTATTTAAGGTTATTTTTATTCTAAGTATCTTAAATAGCCAATAATATGTTCTTGACCAAATGACGATTATAATATAATGACGCTATTATGCGGCTTGTTTGGCTGTTTAAATAAAGATTATTTTCTTTCTTTCTATAAAGCTGCACGTGTAACTCAACTGACTCACTCACGTATACAAATTCTAACCCACTTCCAGATGAGCTAGAAAGTTGAAATTGGGCACACTTGTAGCTTTTACGGAGCAACCGATGGGAAAATTCCGACAATTAAAAATTTTTTATTTTCAACCCTCCAAATAATCAAAATGGCAGACGGGAATTTTGAATTGTGTGCAGAGTTTTACTAACGGCTTAATTGTGGGCAAACCGTTGGTTGTAGAACAAATCTGACAGCACACTCCAGATTTATAATTAAATTTTCTACTATTTTGGTCAGATACATTTTTTTTGTATTTTTGATTATAACTACGTAAAAAATCATTAATTTTCACATTTCGTTCAAAAAATTTAATTTTTGTTGTTTTTCGTATTTTTATTGCATTATTACGATAATTTAAGAACTTAAAACCCTACATACTAATTTTACTAATTTGTCATCAAAACTACTATTAAATTCGATTTTGCACTGTCCATAACCTAGAAAAAATCCAAAATGGCTGACATGAAAACGTTTATCTGTTTGCAGAGTTGAGGTTTTTGTTTTACTGAAACTTTAATTTTTAGTTCATTTAACACCAAATTATATATTCAAATTAACAATAAAATTCTGCACAAAAAGTGTCCTGTATATTTTTGTGCTATATACAATAGTTTCCTCAGAAAAAGTCGGTAAACTTGAGTTTTTTTTCGAAAACATATGATTTTTTTGGAATAGTTCCTCCCATTTAAGCATGATTTAAAGGAACTTAAAACCCTACACGTTATTTACATTTAGAACTTTGTTATCAAACTGCTATAAACTTTGATTTTTCACTTTTTATAACCTAGAAAAAATTCAAAATGGCTGACGTGAAATTGCTGTACTGTTTGCAGAGTTGTGAAATTGCTGTACTGTTTGCAGAGTTGAAATTTTTGTTTTACTGAAACTTTAACATTTAGTTTAGATAGCATCTAATGAAATGTTCAACCTAAAAATTAAATGCTGTACAAAAAATGAAATGTACATTTTTGTGGTACATACTATAGTTTCCTCGTAAAAAGTCACTAAAGTTAAGTTTTGTCGAAAACAAGTGATTTTTTTGGAAGAGATCATCCTATTTAATAATGATTAAAAGAAGCCAGAAACCTACAACCTTACATACTATTTACCCTCACATTTCCTGTTACTAAAATGCTATACAATTGGATTTTGCACTTTTCATAACCCAAAAAAAATTCCAAATGGCTGATGAAAATACGTTTACCTGTTTGCACAGTTGAGGTTTTTGTTTTACAGAATCTGTAATAATTATTTTGGATAATACCTAATGAAACATACAAATTAACAATATATGTCATTTGTCATATACTTTTTTTGGTATATTCGTTTCCTCACAAACAGTTGATAAATTTGAATTTGTGCCTCCGTTATCAACTTAGATAGTATCCAATAAAAAACTAAGGTAATTTCTTATGGTCATCTTAGATAGAACCCCCCCCCCACCGAGATTATATTGGGAGCCCCCTCTGATAAACGGATAATCACATGTTATCATCTAAAATGGCGGACGGGAATTTTGAATTGCTGACAGCATACTTCAGATTTGTAATTAAATTTCCTACAATTTTGTTAAGAAGTAATTTTTTGGTATTTTTTATATTAATTATGAAAAAAATCATCACATTTTACTTTTCGTTCAAAAAATTCTATTTTTGTTAGGTTTTTTGTATTTTATTGCTGTATTACAATAATTTAAGAACCTAAAACTCATACACACTTTGTAACTTTACTATTTTGTTACCAAAACTGCTTTGCAATTTGATTTGTCACTTTTCATTACCTAGAAAAAATTCAAAATGGCTGACATGTAAGCGCTTACCTGTTTGCAGAGTAATTTTACTGAAGCTGTAATATTTATCTTAAACAATATCAAATTGACAATTAAATAATGTACAAAAAGTGTCATATACATTTTCGTGGTATATACCATAGTTTCCTCACAAAATGTCGGTAAAGTAGTTTTTTTTTTTTAAACATGTGATTGTTTCATAGTTATTCAAATTTAAGCATGACTAAAAGAAGCAAGGAACTCAAAACCTTACAAACTTTCTACCTTTACTACTTTGTTACGAAAACTGCTATAAAATTGATTTATAACTTTTCATAACCTAGAAAAAATCAAAATGACTAATGTGAAAACGCCGACCTGTTTGCAGGGTTGAAGTTTTGTTTACTGAAGCTGTAATATTTAGTTTGGACAACATCTAATAGAATATTTTAAAATGCTTTATATATAATACATTTTCTCACAAAAAGTCGGTAAAGTTGAGTTTTGTCAAAAATATGTTACTCACTTATTCACTTATGTATTCAAATTGTGTACAAAACTTTACAGACAGTTAAACTATATATAAAAACAGTTTGTATTCATTTTCGTTGCCTAAAGGCCAATCATAGTTTTATGCTGTATTTTCGGGATTTGTTTCTTAATTTAGGCACCCTCCAGCGGCTGAGATAAACGTTTTTAGAACAGTTGGTAGACCGGGCCTTTGTAGATTGAAACGAGTCGCTCCAGCGTCTGCGAGAAACGTTTTTAGAACGGCTGGTAGAACAGCCCTCAGTCGATTGAAACAAGTCTCACCGAGGTTATATAAGGATGACGCCGCTTTCCATGCCTCAGTCTGACACCCTACGGCCTCTACACGTTTGAATTACCTTCAGTACTGACCTGTTCAATTGTTTGGCTTTCTGCCCTATTGAAAGCTGAGTCATTTTCGCTGCATGGTGATAAGAATCTTCTATCATCGCTATTTTTCAACATAAACTCTAGGTTTATTCTTCCGTTTCTTTCATTTAATACATTTTTATTGTGATTAATAATCAATCACAAATTTCTTCTGATTGTTTTCGAGACTTTATATTATTTTTTGTTTCCAATTTCTTCCTCTCCATTTACTTTAATTGTAATTTTACATTTTAACTCTCTACGATGGCTTCTCATCAGCAGAATTTTTTTGTGTTGCCGACGGGTCCTTTCATCAGGGCAACAATGAACTCTTCACATGGAGTAGAAATGCTCAGTATGTGTCTAATTCTGCTTATGCCCTTCCATGGAAGAGTCTTGGTGAACATTTTTCGACAACTGCAAACGATGCAATCCTTTGAGTGGTGATCGCATTTACAAAACACTGCGTAGTGAGAATAACACTGGTTATGGGCAGTACTTATTTCCAGAAGAATTACCATCAGTCATTCATGTTTTGAATCAGTCAGTTTCTCTGTAACAACTAGAGCACATTTACGATGCACTTTATCCCCTAACGAAAGATGATTGGCATGACACTCTTTCGTCACTTACTGAAAAATTACAAGACATTGGCTGCAAATCAAAAAGATATTAGATTTTTTTTTCACGGGTCAAACCGTTACTGTCTCCTTTTGGAGGGTAAATGAACTGCTGTATCTGTTTGATCCATATCCAGTGAATGAAAAGCGCCATTTTGATTTGTCCAATGATGGTAATAATCTCTGGCCCGCCTATTTCTGTGTGACAGCTACTTTTCACTGGCCAGTTTGATGTTGTCGAATGCAGCTCTATCAGAATGTTAGTTATTGACTAAATGTCACCCCTGCTGCAAATGGAGAACATATTGAACAAACACACACACATATATATATAAAGTTTTTGTTAACTTTATTCTTTTGTGAGTATTTTAATGTCAAACATGTTTGGATTAAACCCGTTTCTAATAAATATAGCTATTTAAAATCGGATCATTCTTTTTTAAACACCCTGTATAATGAAGGTTCCCTCCAAATTCCACCTATTCCCCCTTTACATCATCGCTCAATTTTGCAACTAGTATTCTCATTGGTATAAGGTTATTTTTAACCCTAGATCTGGGATCAGCACCCCCAACGCCCTCAGATTTGTTGATTTTTTTTAGTTTTTTTAACAAAGTAGTGGAAATAAATCACTATTATTTGATGCAAAATTTAATTATCTTTACATTTCAGAAAGTGTTATATTGATATCTCCAATAATAAAAACAAATGCCAAGCAAAATAAGAATGCAGAACACAAGTGCTGATTCAAATCTGCCATCGGCAGGCTAAGGGCAACTGCCATATAACATAAAGAGGGCCGAAGTACACTCGTGTATAGCCAATAAACCATCTTTGGTTTAAGGACCCACGTTGTCCCAATGGCCCTCCGACAAGCACAAAAGTCATCCTGATTTTCCTGTAGGTGCTTGAACCAGTTCAGTTTAGCGTCCAGGATGAACCCCAGATACTTAACCGACCCTGTAGCTCTCAGCTCCACATTTCCCATAATGGGCATATATAGGCCATCCAGCCTCTTCCTCCTAGTGAAGAGTATAAGTTCTGTCTTGTTAGGATTAACAGAGAAACCCTTGTCTCTACACCACCTTTCTAAGAATCTCAAGGCAAACTGGACAATGTCTGACACTGTGCTGGCAAACTTACCAATGCCCAGTATGCACACATCATCCGCGTATGCCTGAGCACATACCCCCATCCCGTTAAGCGCCCTTAGAAGTTCATCCACCACTAGGGACCACAGGAGAGGGGAAAGGACACCCCCTTGGGAACAACCGCTACTGACTACAACCTGAACTGTCACGTTATTCAGTATTGCCTTAACCATTCTGGTAGGTAAGCCTCGATCCATCTGGTAACGGTACCACTGGCGCCCGTTAGCGACAGCAGCGATCATAGACTACATGGAGACTGTTGAACGCCCCCTCTATATCTGTGAAGACACCCATGGCTAGCTCCTTCTGCCGAAAAGGAAGGACAAAGTGCCTAGACATCACTGAGGTCTTCTCTATAGAGGTACAAAAATCTCTCCAGGATTTCCTGGAGAATCTACGCACCTCTCATCTATAATTTCTTTGTGACTCCCGGTAGTCAGTGTCATTGCCGGATCTATTGGCCTTACCAAGGAGCCTTCTGGTCCTCCAATTCGTGAGACCATCTCCGGCTTCGAGCATCCCTTTGTACCATCAAAGGGCAGTTGTTCTCATAAGAGGTGATTACGGCATCCGTAAGGAATGCCACTCTCTCCTCAAGATCCAGTCCAGATCGAATCTGGCCTTTAGGAATTAGATCCAGTATGTCAGACAGTTCCTCCGACTCAGAGGCCCAGTCTGTCAGTCTGGGATTCCTGTACAACCTTTGTGTTGACTGGCCCTCCAGCACAAAGCAGATGTGTCTGTGGTCCGACAACGAGGGTTCCTGCGAAACTTCCCAGTCCCTAATGTCATGAAACATAGAGGCAGAGACCATAGTTATGTCAATAACCTCCCTCTTAATGATATTAGAAAAGGTTGGGGGATTACCCTTGTTGAGTACCAAAAGGTCGGTCCCTCCCAGAATGATATTAGAAAAGGTTGGGAGATTACCCTTGTTGAGTACAAAAAGGTCGGTTCCTCCCAGGTATTCTGCAAGAGCAAGCGCCCTCTTGTTTGTGTCACTACTTCCCCAAACCTCGTGATAGTTGGAGTCGCAGCCAACCACTAGCTCAAGGTTCCCGCTCTGGCAGTAATCAACCAACGCCACCATTTCTCTTGATGGTGGGAGGATCGTCCTATCGTATGGGAGGTATACCGATGTGACCACCAGTTTCCTCCCCACGCCATTACCCTCCTGCAGTTTAATTACCACTGCAACCACATCTCCTCCACAGAATTCCGGTATGAGCCTGCAGAACTATCTACGCCTGCAACCAGAATGACCGCCCGCGGTTTCAGCCCACCCGATCCCCCATAGAGAATATGTAGGAATGTAGAAAGAGCATATAATTAAAAACACAGGCTACACATAGTGTGGGAAAGCACTGGTGACTGAACTGACTTGCCTGGCGCACTTCTGCTCACACTCCAATGTATTTACACGTATGATAATTCGTGCGCGAAAGATCATACGTGTTAAGGGCCCTAATGGTCAAAACTCATCAAGTAAATTTTTTGTGGACCTCCCGGGATTTCAACCAGTGACACTCTGCATATGAAACAGAAGTGCTAACCACTTAGGTAGCAAGAGGCCTGTAATAACTATAATTTAAATCAATTTAAAATTATTGCATGAATACAAAAATAACATCATTACTATTTATAAGTATTAAAAAACTCAGACATAATTAATTCGAAACATTCTGTTTACTTTTTTATAATAATCAACATCAAAACAAAAATCATCTGTTACACATTGCAAATTCTTTGTTTTATAACTCCTCTTCTCCACACCTTTTTCCCGAGCCTTGAATAATCTATCACCATTACTGTCTCCTTCCTTGAACTCCTTCCACGATCTTTCATTTCTGTTTCCATGTTGTTCGCTGGTTTATCTTCATGCGTTCCATTTGGTGTTTTATTCCTGGCAGGTATCATTATATCCAAAGAAGTTCGAATTTTCCGTCCAAATATCAGCTCTGCCGGACTTTTCCCTGTTACCGTTGATGGCGTTCGATATTGAGAAACAAGAAATTTAAGTAATTTTTCAATTAGAGTACCGCCTTTTTCCACTACCTTTCTGAGGTTTCTTTTAACCTCTCGGACATAACGTTCTGCCTGACCGTTACTTTGTGGGTTGTACGGTGCAATTGTTCTATGTGAAACTCCAATTCGCCTTAGATACGTCTGAAACTATTCCGATGTGAATTCAGTGGCATTATCACTTACAATTGTGTTGGGAAAATCAAATCTTGAGAACACAACTTCCAAAAATTCAATAATTATCTTTGAGGATATTTGAGACATCGGACAGCCACTTGGAGTAAGAATCCACAGCCAACATATATTTTGATTTGCTACAGGGCCTAAAAAATCAATGTGTAATCTCCTCCATGGAGCATTTTCTGTTTCCCATGGATGCCAGACTTTGGCAGGTTAATTTTTGGTTAATTTGACAAGGATTACAATTCTTCACAAATCGTTCAATTTCAATGTCAATTCCTAGCCACCAGACAAAGCTTCTAGCCAACGCTTTCACTCTAACAACTCCAATGTGTGCTGAATGTAAGTCTTCTAAAATCCTTCTTCTCAGCGATGTTGGTACAACAACTCTGTCACCTCTGAGTATACAACCATTAACTAAACTGAGTTCACTAGTATCTAAAGTACTGACACTTCTTACTGTTTATCCACAAGTTGTTTTCAGACAACCTTTTGAAAACTTCTTTTAGCCGCTGCTTATGTTCTTCCAGGGTTTTACTCTACTCTACATTATTTTGATGTCATCATAAAATACTGATACTCCCAAAATTCCCTCAAGCGCTTGAGATATGAATCTTTGCCATTCCGCAAGAGCATTTTTTGTTCCAAACATCAGTCGATTTACTGTGTATACACCCTTATGAGTACTGATCGCTTGTATTTTGGCACTCTCGTTGTCCATAACAATATTGAAGTATGCTTGCGAAATGTCAATAGTTCAGAAAATTTGCAGCCAATCATGCTAGAAAATAGTTCATCTAAGGTGGGGATTGGGTAGTGATCTGGTTCTAAAAAACTTGTTAACCAATACTTTATAATCAGCACACAGCCTAATGTCTCTGTTAGGTTTTACAATTGGTATCACAGGTGTACCCCATGGGTTGTAAGTTAACTTTGTGATGATTTCCACCCTTTCTAGCCGATCTATTTCATCATTTAACTTCTCTCTGATTGCAAAAGCAACAGGTCGAGTTGTTAGTTCACGGGCTTAGAATTGGGTTTCAAATGCAAATGAGCCTCATAATTCAGTACTTTCCCTGCTCCAGGAAGAAAAACATTAGGAAACGACTTTTTCATTTCTCCTATATGAAATCATCTTTTTCCTCATCAAAACATTTGTCTGATAATTGGTTCATAATAGGAAGACCGGTTTTGAACAGTTTCAACCATTCTATTCTAAATATGCTATGTACATTACCACGAATCACATACAAATTTCCAACAGATATCTGGTCTTTATAGCAAATTTCAACTGTAGCAAATCCCACCGGACGTATAATTTCCCCAGTATATGTTTGTAAATAACCTTGTTTTGTTAAGTACTTTACTTGGAAACAGTTTTTAAAACAAATGTAAAGGTATTGTGCTTACAGCTGCACCCATGTCTAATTCAAAGGAATTGTGTTTGTCATCAATAGTACAGTCTAACATTATTCTACCAGGCCTGTCGACAATTTCTGGTTGAACTGCATCATCGAACAGTCTAGATACCGCATATGGCGTCTCAATTTTCTTTCCAATCAAAACCATAGATACTAACGACATATTTTTAAACTCACCGATTTCTTCGTTGTCTGATTCTCGGAATGCATCGACAGTTTGTCGCATACTCTGCTTCTACCTCCTACAAACACTGCTAATGTGACCTTTTCTGTGACAATTATAACACGTAATGTCTGATGGTAACTCACAATTCTTAATATGGTGACTCTCTCCACATCTGAAACAAACTAATTTAGTATTTTCTCCTTGTGCTGATTTAATGTTCTTCTTCCCACGTATTTGAAACTGCTCCTCACTGGTTGATGAAAGATTTGATTTCTGGATTATTGTGGTTTCATCCTTAATTTGTTCGTAAGTACAAGCCATGTCTAAACATTGTTTAAACGATTTATTTTCATGAGTTTTAATCAATTTTGATAACAACTTGCCATCATTGAGTCCAGAAAAAAACAGCTGTAACAAATGGACATCAGTGGTTGAGGCACTGCATTTTGGACATTTAAAGTCGCATTTAGTGGACAATGATTTATGGTCATTTGCAAAACAAACTATGCACTCGCCTGGTTT
Source organism: Stictocephala bisonia (assembly GCA_035578905.1). NCBI lineage: Eukaryota > Metazoa > Arthropoda > Insecta > Hemiptera > Membracidae > Stictocephala > Stictocephala bisonia. The sequence goes on from JAQJVL010000811.1 coordinate 66,433, forward strand.
TTGAACACGTTTTGAAAATTTGTGTTGCTCACAAATTGTGCTACCAAAAGATTCTAGTATAGATTGCAAGGTACTACATAGTTCATCATAAGTTTGATCCAATGGATTAATTGGACTCAAATTGATCCTTAACTCATGAAATATTTTGGGAGTCAGTAAATTTACTAAATACTGTTTTTTCTTTGTATCAGTTTTAAATCCATTCAATTCGAAAAAATTGTTCGCATTTTATCGTATGACCATGTTGTTCGCAGTCTCATGGTCAGCGTCGAATTTCTAAAAATTGGAACATAGAACAGGTTGTATTACAGGCTGGCTGAAATCCTCTGTATATTTCTCTTGTTTTCTTCTATTTTTCCCTCTACTAGTCGCCATTTTTCTATTTATAAGTATTTAAAAAATCAGACATAATTAATTCAAAACATTCTGTTTACTTTTTCATAATAATCAATATCAAAACAAAAATCTGCTGTTTCACATTGCAAATAACATATTTAGAAACATTACAATATCGTAATTATGATACTACTACTGCTACTATGTATTATGCCAGTGGCACTGTTATAGGACAACGGTCCAAACCCATCAAGCTAAATGTAGTTGGACCCCCCAGGATTTGAACCGGCAACCCCCTGCATTGAAATCAGGAAAGCTAACCATTAGGCTAGCAAGATGCCCAATATATTTGAGCGAGCTGGTGCCGAGCGGTCTAAAGCGTCAGGACTTTGAGCTTGAGCTAGAGATAGCGCTAGTTCGAATCCGGCCTAGACTGGAAGATTTATCAGTAATATTCACCTTCTACTGTACTGGTTCACCCCCTTACTCTGTCTGAATAACTTCCTCGCACAGATCAATAGTGTATGAGGGATGGGCAGAGTAAGGGTAAGAAGGAGATCAGCCTCTCCTTTTAAAAAATAAATATATATATAATTTTGTAAGGATTACGTGACCAAGTAATTAATTTTACAACCTACAGAAGCCAAGAAAATTGTGTTCCAGGAAATTGATATTTGAACATTTTTCTTGGGTTAATATTCTAAGATATATAAATTTGTTTAGGTTAATAGTCTTAAAATTTTACAAACATAAAGAAAATTGTGTTTATAAAGAAAACATCCCTGTCAAACACGTATTAAAATATTAATGCAATAAAATAACAGATTTTTTAGTAGTAAAAAGGTAAAGCTGATACACACTGAAAACTACTTAAAATTCCGGTAAGCTACTTTTTGTTTCTACCAGGATAAAAAATTATTATTAAAACTTAAAATAAAATTGAAATATACAGTATATATATATATCATAACACAAAATTGAACGAGCAAAACAATGATGTGATGGTATTTTTCATAGGCCTCCTAGTTTCGTAGTAAACAGCCTTCAAACTCGGGTACACAATTTCTGCACCGACATTAGGCCTAAATGGTACAAAAACGGCCATAAACAGTAAAAAATTTGCCAACATTTATATTTTTATCATATAGTGTAACTCAATCCCAACAAAAAGAGGCTAATTTAAATACTTTATGAGAGTTAGTACAAAACTATGAATTTGTAAACAAAACTACACTTTAGCCAAAATATGCCTGGCGTTTTTTGCATGTCAACTGTATACTGTCTTGGCGGTTTTAGTGTCACCATGAAAAATTATACATGTTAAAAGGGTTAAGTATCCTATGAGAATAAGCATCTTCTAAAATTCAGCCACCAAAAAATTGTTTACTGGCAGCAACACTTTATTTATAACCTACCTCATTAGCTTTGGAAGATTCTCCTATGCTTGATGCTTCAGCTGGAACTTCATTTTTTTCACTTAGATCTTCTGAGGATTTTGAAATCATTTCTGTTGGATATGTATCTTCAAATGCATTCATAAATCCATCTACATTTTCTTTAAAACCTTCAAGTTCTTCACAATTATATTGATAATTACATGTAATCATTAACAAAAGTAATACTGTTTTCAAATGGAACATCGTGGTAAATAGTAAGTTAAAATTCAATTAAACTAACCAATACAAATATTATTTGAAATTGTCCTTGATAAAATAAAATTAACACAAACAGACTGCAAAACTGCAGACAAAAATAACACTTCCTGTGTTGTTCTGCTCTTTATATTCTGCTCTTTATCTGAGATCTGATTCATGACATCACGTTGCGAGCCAGCCAATAGAACAACGCAAAAGTCAGCTGGTTGTAGTGACTGATGGTCAGTTTTGTAAATCAGAATCAGAAACAAGTGATTTTATTTCTTGAACAGCTGCAATTCAGCTGCATAAATTTACTACAGTTACTGTTACCGCCAATATAACCAAGATATGAACATATTGAACATAACAGACCAAAGTAAAATTGGAATTAAATTATTGTCATTTTTAGCTTTATTTTACTGTTGAAATAGACCGTGCAGTTTTCTTTTAGTTTGTGCCCAGCCAAAATTTAAATTGTAAGTTATTTGTTATGAGTTTTAATAAGGGGAATTATTATAAAGGTAGAGGAAACTGGAAGTATCAAAGTAGCAGAAGAGGAAATTCAAAAAATTTTAACAATTACAAAAGAGGTATGACAGAAAATGGTTAAGTTAAAACTATAAACTCTCTAGAAAGCAGAATATTAATATAATGATTTCTCTTTTAGTAATCCTCAATAACTCATAAACTCTAATTGAAAGCTTAATCCTAATTCTGACATAATATTTGCCTAATTTGGCAGGTGCTTTTTGGCTGTTTTGCTAAGGTTTTGGATCCTTTCGGTCAATTCTCTACCACTACTTTTCTTCGTTTCTGTTAGTTCACTACAGCTAGATAAATATTCTATTGCTCTAAAAATTGTTCGCCAATAACTTTTACGTCTACTGTTATATTCCTAATCCGCTAGGAATCTGATATCGCTTTCCAAGAACTTTCATTGGACCAGTTTGTGATCAACTTTAATAGCCACCTAACCTAACCGTAATTGTGATAAAAAAGTAGTGGTACAGTAGTGAAGTAACGGAAAAAGTAGTGGTATTGAATTAACGGAAAAGGTCCAGGTTTTCTTTAAGAAGTCTTAAACAATACTTATGTAAAGATAAACCTATCTTTTTAAATACTGTTTTCTTCAGAAAAGCACATGGAACAATATTGTAGCCAAAAGTACAAAACCACTGTACGTGTATGGGTGGGTCAATAACACTGTACGTGTATGGGTGGGTCAAAACCACTGTACGTGTATAGGTGGGCGGGTGAGTAAAACCACTGTACGTGTATGGGTGGGCGGGTGAGTCAATACTAATGTACGTGTATAGGTGGGCGGGTGGGTCAATACCACTGTACGTGTGTGTGGGTAGGTCAATACCACTGTACGTGTATGGGTGGGCGGTTGGGTCAATACCACTGTACGTGTATGGGTGGGTGGGTGAGTCAATACTACTGTACGTGTATGGGTGGGCGGGTGGGTCAATAGCACTGTACGTGTATGGGTGGGCGGGTGGGTCAACTTTTTTATTTTATACCTGTTTATTTACTATTTTTCTTATTGTTTTTTATTTATTTATTATTTATTATTTATTTTTTTATTTTATTTTCTATCAACAAAGTATTTTTATCCGTTCGTTAGTTCAATAGTGTATCTTAAACATGTTACACTTACACAATAAACATAGGTTATTTATTATTTTTATAAACATTCAAAAGCAATATATTAATTTTGTATGGTCTAAAAAGTTTCATAATTGAAAAATTAAAACAAAAAATTTTAATTTTTAAAAAAAGTTGATTTTACAAATTAAAACCAATTTTTTATTTAAGAAAATGTATAAGTAGTAAAAAGAGCATTTCAAAACAAGAAAAACCAAAAAATAATTACGAAAATATATCGAAAAATAACAAAGTTAGAACAAAATAACGTAAACTATGCATATTCACTAAAAATACCCCCGGCATTTCTCGCATACCAAGGGAAAAAATGCCCGGCATCGAAAGGGTTAATAGTAAATTAATAATCAACATTTAATGTCATAATTGTAACAAAAACTACGTTTCGATTTGGTAAAACCAAAATCTTTTTTTAAGTGCTAAAAACTAAATTATATCTAAACAAACATGTTATAAAACTACATGTTTGTTTTTTATAATTTAATTGTTGTTACAACTAATTAAATTGTGTTTTAACACTTTTTTCGTTGATATTGTGATATTGGTAGCGCCTAATTGGTTATATTAATTTCACCCAATCAACATTTTTTATATTTAGTAGAAGTTCAATTTGTTGTACCGTATTCCAGGATCTAGGTTAAAATGTAAGTAATTATAAGTTTATTAATATAAGAACATAGTTTTATAACATGTTTGTTTACTTTGTTTTTGAAATTTGTTAATGATGGAGTATCAGATGAGGGAGACAAAGGTAGTTGGACATTTGCCATCATTACGTGAAAATTACCAATCACAACATTTCGATTTGGTAAAACCGAAACCTTTTTCAAGTGCTAAAAACTAAAAGACTAAAAAAACTTTTTAGTTTTTAGCACTTGAAAAAGGTTTGGGTTGTACCAAATCGAAACGTCGTGATTGGTAATTTTCACGTAATGATGGCAAATGTCCAACTAACTTTGTCTCCCTCATATTTGTTTAGATGTAATTTAGTTTTTAGCACTTAAAAAATATTTGGGTTTTACCAAATCGAAACGTTGTGATTTGTATTTTTCACGTAATGATAGCAAATGTCCAACAACCTTTGTCTTCCTTATTCTTTACAAGTTAATTAAAATAAAAGCTACAACTATTCACAAAATGTAAATTTTTAAATAGTTTTGCTAGAGAGATAGCCAACATATGTAGGCCTATACCAAGCATAAGTTTTCATGTAGGTACATTTGTTGTGCTGGCAGGCCATTCTGAAGGCCAGGCACCCAATTTAAATGTAAACCATGTTGTTGAAAGTAAATAGGATCAAAATAGGATGGCACTAGGCTAATTTAGTAAAAGCACAGTGGTGCGGCAAAGTCAAGTAATGAGTTTTCTATGTTGAGACTATGAGTGAGGTTGTTCAGACTCTGGTTGAAGTTAAAGTGGCAATTTCAAAGTCTTCATTCAATCGAAGAAGCAGGTGTTGCATGGTTGCGAAACATAGATTTGGCTCTGTGACGGGAGATCGATATTTAAAAACTAAGATATAAGTACTTTGTAAGTTACTTTAGATTTTATTTTATTCAGAAATAGTTTATTGGTATGTTTTTTAATTTGTATTAGTTTGGTGGCTGGCTTTGAAAGCCATATGATATTATATCTTTTTTTTTAACGTTGGCACTGAAAAAGTTGTTTAGAATTTGTATAAATATTATAATATGTACATAATGGCAAATAAATTGGAAATCACAGTGCCTATATTTTATATGGGTTTAAACAAACAAATCAACAATAGTGCTCTAGTTTTGTCCATGAATTCAATGGACATTGAATAAATATGATAATATTGATATCAAACACATTGTCTTAAAGATGTAAATACATTGTCAGTGGGTATATGAGTTGTTCTTTACTATATTAAAGTTATTTCAGGAGGACAATCATCATGTACAAGAGGAAGTCGAGGATCAAAGGGTTGTGGCTCAACGCTAAGTGGTGTCAGTGTGGAACCAAACTCACGGTCCCAGCCTTCTATCATAGCCATATTTCCAACCATCCAACCTTCAGGTCAATACAAAGGATGGCGATTTTATCATCCTCAGGAAAGTAAGACACAAAGACAATAGGACATTTTTCTATAGCACTCACTCTACAAGTTTAAGGCATTTTCTAAATCTGATTTGCACTCAAGATCTCAAAAACGCCCCAAACATGGCCCAAAAACTCTTTATTCATGAAATGTACATGGTCTTCAATAATTGAGTAAAAGATTGTGTTATTCAGTTAAAATTCTAATCTATTTACAATTCATTAATATCTACATAATTTAACTAAAAGATTCAAAAAAGAAATATAATTCCTAATTTACCCTCTTTCCCAAAACTCCCTAAATAAATAAAGATCAAGGTTAAGTAAATATAATTTTAACTTATTTATCATTTTAGCATTAAAGAAGAAGATATTGGTTTAGCTGTTCATATGAAGCTGGTTAACCGGTTTAGTGAAATTAGTTAATATTTGGTTTTCATAGGTAGCACGAGGTTTTAATCCGTTCTTCTACCCCCCTACAGCAGAAGCTGAAGTGACTAAGAATAGCTAAGCGACTAAAGACTTTGCCGAACAGAGCACTTGTTTAAAACTGATTACCGTTAGATAGCAGCACAGATACAAGTCTATAGCAAATGCATTGCCTTGGACAGTCTGTTTGTTTCTATAGTCAATGATTGTATTTAAATTATGTTTATTACGTATATCTCTTGAAAGATCCTGTAAGAATCATTGACTATAAAATCCGCTTTATAAAGAACGCAGAAGTGAATAAATGCTCGATTAAAGACATTTTTATGCAGAACAAATAGTTTTTTAGTTAGCATAATATGTGTTGGTACAAATACAGTATAAATGAACGTCACACAACACAAATTTATTACAATATAAGCACAAAATGCACAAATATATTATAATACAAGTACAAAATGCACAAATATGGTGGTCGATTTCGGTGAACCACACCACCTTCCCCAGACCAGAGAGATTCACAAAAGAATGGAAAATGGTGTTGAACAACATCATTTATAGGCCTACGACCACGTGACCCTATTGGCTGGAAATTTTCAAAATGGTGGCTGATGTGGTATTATTGACTATTACTTCTGTTCTTTTAATCGTTAAAAACATGTTTTCAAAAACTATCAAACAGGTTAAAAAAAATATTTGTGCATTTTGTATTTGTATAATAATATATTTGATTTTTGTGCTTATATTGTAATAAATTTGTGTTGTGTGACATTCACTTGTACTGTATTCAGAACAGTGCAAAGTAAAATGAACAGGAAAACATTAATCTTAACTTATTCAATAAAATTGCAATAAACTTTTAATTAAAATTCTGAATTTAAAAATCAGAATTGAAAAATCATTCCAAACGGTGAATTGATCTTAGCAGTTCATTCAGATCCTGTGTTGACATGTTGTATTACTTGGTGTAATTCATTAACAAAACAAAATGATGACATGCATGTAAGTTTTATACCATAAATTTGTAGTACAATAGTAACAGCTGTTCAACAATTTTGTGATGTGGGTTGTAGAATTCAAATTATTTTGAGAGCTAACAACTTTCAGTTCATGTGCGTATTGTTCTGTGTTAATGTTCCTTAGTGAGTTTCAGTTTATATGAGCATTGTTTTGTCTGTAGTAAATATTAACACTGTCACACTTATTTTCAACTGAAGAATACACTAATTCGTTAGAACCCCAATTAATGGAAACTATGGGGCTGGACTCGTTTCTGATAATGGATATTTCCAAGAATCAGATATTACATTATTTAAATAATTATAAACAGTAAATGTGTACCCAGATCGTAAAAGTATTAATGTAATTTTATTTTAAAACTCTGAATAGTATTATAGTACAGTAGAGTATAATAAATTTAAAAAATAATTTTTAAAAGTTTTTCCAACTGTCACAATCACTATTTTCGTTTGGCTGACATCCTAAATCAATAGATCTGCACTACCATACTCTAATAGTGCACAATAGTACAGTAAAACAGAACACTGTTATACTACATTGTAGTACAGTAAAGTACTACACTGTAGTACATACGTACATATCCTCTACCATTCCAGCTACTGCTGGGTCTGGGATGTTCACTAAGTCTCTCGAAAAAGAACGATCTTTCCAAATCTCTTCTTCAAGTACTGTTTGCACTGAATTCCTCGTCTTACTACATTTCTTCTCACATCACCAGCTCATTGTCTTCTCGGTCTTCCTCTTGGCCTTCGTCCAATTAAAATTAATTCTTCCATTTTCGTAGGTAGTCTATCCTCCTCCATTCTTTTTACATAGCCAAGCGACCTTTATCTCATCTTCTCCACTCTTTCTCTCAAACTATCATCAACAATTAATTCCCCTTTTCAATTCCTCATTCCTTGATGCTGGTGGTTAAGACTCTTGTTTTTCCACATTTTAACTACTGTGATCAATGACATGAATATCAAGCCCTCAGACAAGCTCCAGCTTGCTCAAAACTACTGCATCAAATTTATTTTCTAAATTTGTTGTGGGTATTATGTTACTCCATTTTGTACAGAACTGTCAGTTTTGAAATTGAAGTAGCTGCATTAATATCATATTCTTTTTAATTTCCTTCATATAAAGATTTCACATTATCTGTCTGAGCATTTCAAGTTCATGTCCGAGATAAGCAACTTCAATACTCATCAGAGAGTGCTTCTTTTATCAGTCCCTGTTCAATGTACAATAAATCATTCTTTATAATAAATAATTTTCTGTTTCCGCTTGCCGCTTATGGATTATGCTCCCTGATAATATTAGAATGATAGATAAGCACACTCGCTTATCTATCATTGGATGGAGGTCAAACAGGTGCTTCTGCGGAACGTGTAGGGGATTGAGGTGGGCGGCAACTGTGGTCATGGTATGTATTTGATAGTATGAATGATGTGTGGTTTTATGTGTTTAGTTTAATTTTGTTTATTTCTTAGAATAATATAGTTAATTTTTCCTTATTTTATGCTATTTTTATTAATTAATTTTATAAGATTTATTCTCAGTTATTTCTTTCTGATTTATTAATACATTAAATCTTTTATTTGTAAGTTTTCTATAATTTGTAAAAGGTTAGGTGTTAGAGAGGACTGCTTAGTCCTAACTGAGTGTCAGACTTGTCAGTTAGCTGAAATTTAGACCAACACTATGTGGTTCGGATTCCATATATAGCTCTAGGTCCCTTAGTTGCCTTGGCTGTTGGGCTATTAATAAATTGCCCTTTCTGAGGAACAATTTAACTCAGTTAGTAACCAGACTACACTCATATCATCATTCATATTCACATTAAAATACGAACAACGTTGTGTCGGCGTCTCATAAGTAAGAATAAGAATAAACCTCGCCAAATAAAGTCATTTTTCATTTCATTTCATTATCCTATCTCTCCTTGTCTTTCCCTTAATTGCTCTTACAAATCTGATTTCACTGATTTGCACTCTGCTCCATTCTTTCTCCATAATGTTCCATGTTTCTGATCCTACCATTGGACTAAAAAATAATTTAAACGCGTGGTAACTTTTGCTGTCCTTAGTATGTTATTGTTCCACACTAATAATAATAATAAATGTATTTATTGTTTTCACAGGTATAGTTTAGTTTCACAAGCAAAAATATAAATCACTAAAAAAATGTTCTTTAGGCACATTTTATGAAAAATAAAAAAAACTAAAGAACTTAAATAACTGAAGAAACACAATTATAACTTAAGCGTTTAAATAAAGTACTCCAAATTATATAATACATTCTTGGTTATAATACAATAATATATAATACAATTTAAATACAACCAGATATAGACTAAATTATTAAACATAAGATTTATTTGTATTCAAACAGATATATTCAAAAACCAAAAGAAAACAAACATACTGAAACCTGTGAAAAATAACTGCAACCCCAACAGAATGAGGGCCCAATTGTGGGGGCCGCATGAAAAAAAATATTAATGATTAAGACCTCCACGCCTGTACAAAAAATAAAGATACTTAATTTTTAAAATTAAAGGATTAGCAACTCTTTACTCTTCCAAACAATACTTCCTTGGATAAATTGATTTAAAAAAAGTAAAGAAAAATCAATCCAAGAAATGAATTTAAATATTTCAATTAATTGAGGTTGAGCTGTCTAATTGTTCCGGCAACCCTTCAATGTATCAAGTCTTTACATGTTGCTCTGAAAACTGCCTGTGACATGATATCTACACCACCGTCTATAGAATTAAATAATGTGATGTAAAATTTAGAAATGCTCGAATCTGCGTTAAAATACGTATGTTAAGATTCGAACCTGGACCATCAATGCTGAAGTCTAATAATAATGAAAATATTTTTATTTGATTCTATGCATATGATTTGGGGGGGGGGGGGGAACTTTACAGAAATGTTCTTGGTCAAATAGTTCGCCCACAATGTGTTTGAGATACCTTTCGTGAGACACCCTGTATATACAGGGTGACAATTAAGTCTGGAACCCCTTTTTTACTTTTAAACCACAAGAGAGAAAAACATGAAAGTTCTTATACCATTACTGGCAACAATAACCTACATTTCTGTTCAATTACCGACCGCATGATGGCTTTGGGGGACGGCCCATAAGGAGTCAGAACAAAATCTTTAATGAGAGCTTATGTCAAATTATACATCAGTTGAGAGGCCTTAGTTTGCTGAAAACAATGCCGCAAACCAAACTTCAAAAGGTTGATCCAGTCAGAAGAAATTGCTGTTTGAATTGTAAAACTATTCCAAACTGTAAAACCTTAAGTGTTACAAGTTAAAACAATTGTTTAATTACCTGAGATCAAAGTAATTGTTAAAAATGTCCTCTTCCTGATGTCTGGCAATGTATTAATTTAAATCAGGAAGAATTCAACAATAACATTACCAAAAACATGACTACTGTTAGAAAGTGAAAGTGGGCTCTTTGGGTTTTCCACTAATTGGACTTTGAACCCAATGGCTGTTATCATTCGTTTGTAAGCAATTGCACTGAAGCTTTCAACAGGGTTGGTTATGCACATGGAAGAACTTTTTCATTCAGTTTCAAGTTTTAAAATCGTATAATTTTGTTTTTGTTATTTACCGTTATGTCACTTAGTGAACATGAGAGAATAACACTGCTAATGATGCATGGATGTGGAGATAATGTACGATCATATGATGCAGTAAGTAACACATTTATTTAACAATAGTTTTCCTGACAGAAATTCTATATGCAAGTCAACAGTAGTTAAAACCTCTCATTGCTCGTTTTGAAGAGACTGGCAGTGTTAAGGATCGTGTCAGAACTGGACGACCAACAACAGTGACATATGAACTCATATCATTAGATGTTCTTCTGTCTATTGTCTAGAATCCCACTGAATCGGTTAGAACAGCAGCACAAGAATACGGAATTTCAATCAAAAAAGTTTTTAAAAAATCAGGTTTTAAGGCGTATCGAGTATATCTGGTCCAGGAACTCAACGAAGACGACTTCGATCGGCGGATCAAATTTTGTGAAAGTATGATGTATAGAAATAACTGAAACCAAATACTTCTGAACGATATTTTATTTTCAGATGAGGTAACATTTATGCTAAATGGCATTATTAATAGGCATAATTGTCAGTATGGGACAACAGCAACCCGCACCGGAAAGATGAGAAAAACACAGCACCCACAAAACATTTATGTTTGGGTAGCTATGATTGGAAACCACATTGTAGGCCCAATTTTTTATCAATGATAATTTAAATGCTGTCTTGTACCTAGAAATGCTCCATAATGAGATAATTCCTGCCCTACAAGCTAGTCTTGGCCCACAATTCTAAACAATTTATTTCCAACAAGATAGAGCACTACCACAAGACAGTATGGCATTAGACAAAACTTAGGTACAATATTTTCCCTCAAAGGAGGATAGGAAGATGCGGTGCAGTAGAATGGCCTGCTTCTTCGCCCGATTTATCTCTGTATAATTTTTTTCTTTGGGAATACCTCAAAGATAAAGTTTATTGTACTAAGTCTCCATATTTGGCGTACCTAATACAATTCATATCTAAAGAAGCTCAAGATATGCCTCGTGACTACCTTCAAAATGCAGTGGGAGGCTTTTACAACCGTCACTGCGGTTTTACATTTTGGAATAGTTTTAAAATTCAAATAGCAATTTCTTCCGACTGAATCAACCTTTTGAAGTCTGGTTTGCGGCTTTGATTTCAGTAAACTAAGGCCTTTCAATTTATGTACAATTCGACATAGGCTCTCATTAAAGATTTTGTTCTGACTCGTTGCGGGCCGTCCCCCAAAGGCGCCATGTGATCGGTAATTGAACAGAAATGTAGCTTTCTGTCACCAGTAATGGTGTAAGAACGTTCATGTTTTTCTCTCTTGTGGTTTAAAAGTTAAAAAAGGGGTTCCAGACTTTATCATCACCCTGTATCTATAGAGAACAAAAAAGGAAAACGTGAATCTGAGTCTTAATGACAAAATATGCACAGTAATATCAAATAATAAAATTTGTGAGAGCCAGTGGTTGCGCGGTCTAAGGAATCAGGACTTTGTACTTGTGTTAGAGATAGCGTAGGTCAGTAGTATTCGCCTTGTACTGTACTGCTTTGTCTGAATAAGTTCCCTGCACAGATCAATAGTCTATGGGGAATGGGCAGAGTAAGGTTAAGGAAGAGATTATCCTCTCCTTTGAAAAAAAAAAAAAAAAAAAAAACTAGCAACGCAAAGGGGACAATTACTGAATAGTACAGAATGTAAAATCACCTAGGAGCACTTGTGTTTATATTATCTTATAAGAACAATTTTCTGAAAAAAAAGTTTAAAAGTAATTGTTATTGTTTTATTCATGTTTACAGATTCTTATGATTGTTAAATACAGCATCAATAATTTTGTCAATATATAGGCAGAAGCCTACGTCAATAACGGCAAGTTTATGTTTGTTTAGATTTTATGGTGGGCTCTCCTACAGTGAACAAAACCCAAGCTGTTGATGGATACCTGAAGAGGAATCAGCAGCTGTTCAACCCTGAAGATATTGAGGATCGTCGCTACTGTTCTATTGATGTCAAACATATTCTCAGTGACACAAAGTTTTCTGAAGACTGGGTGGATTTTGAAAAGGATCTTCTTGATGAACCTGATCATACAATCAATTGCCTTGGACTAGCAGTTCATCAGGTAATTTTGTTGTGCTATTATAGAAATAAGTAACCTTAATGAAAACACTAAGTCAATCGTCTCAACAGGTGTGATATAATAAATAAGAAATTGGTTCCCCAGGTGAACCCGACTCGATGTTGTTCATTTCCATATAATAAGTTGTTATTAAAAAGTAAAATGATAAAACATCACATTGAAAATTCATTCCTTGCAAAGTTGATTCAAGATTAACATAAAAAAAAAAAAAAAAAAAAAAAAAAAAACAATAAAAACACACTCAGTAATAATATTTAATTGTTAAGTGAAGAATCATATTTCTTTGTTATTAAATGTGACTATATCCGGTTTTATTTTAGCTTTAATTTTACATAATTAGATTCATTTTTTAGGTTGTAAACTGGTAATTTCCGTAGTAAAATGTAACTTTTCAGTAGTAATTTCTGTGAACAACAATACTGTGTCAAAAATGTTGTTGCTGTCCTAGTTTAATCGACATATTCTTGTAATCAGGTGAAGCATCAATTTAGGTGTGATTGTTTTCTTTGATTTACAGTACACCTTGAATGTACTGGAAAAAGATATAAGTGAAGAAGGTCATTCTGTGGATCTGCCAGCCATTCGAGTTAGACTTCTTAACTACGAACCCATCACTCAGTTGAAAAATTTGAAAGCAAATCTTTATGGTAGGTATTTTTTCTTGTAGAGTGTTTAACATTTAGTAGCTATAAGGTATATTTAGAGTTGCCTTTAGTTAAAAAAATAATACTGTTACTAGCTAAATTAATCATGGAAAACTCACATTAAGATTTTTGTACACTTAGCTATATTCCTGAAAATGTTCAGGTCTTCCATAAAAATCTTTAAAATATTTGTTTTCATGGTGAACCTAATAAATGTTGGTGTCATTTTGTTTGAAAAGAACAAGAAAATACTGTGATTCACAAAAAATCAAGTTTAATTAAAAATATTTATTACTTACAGATTATGCTTACAAAACATAATTTTATTTAGAAAATAAACATAGCCAATAGAACAATAATGCAAGAAAATTGTTACTATCTGTTAATTTAGCTACAAAATATTAAATGCAAAGCTTTTTTTCTATCCTCTAGAGCAAAAATCAATAGTAATAAAAAAAGACAAATTTAGCTATTTAAAATAAACATAAATCAAAATTCTTATATACTGGGGTCTCAATAATCAGAGCCTAGTTCATACAATATATTCAGTTAATTCAAACAGCAAGTTTGGAAATAACAAATATAAATAAAGACTTTAAAGGAACAAATAATACAACTTGATAAAGAATAAATACTACACATAATTTAACAAGACTTGATAATACAGTGCAGTATTGTAAAATAGATGTACAGTGCTCAATGCTGTAACCATTAATTGTTCAAAGCACAAATGAATTCCTTGGTTGAATAAAGAAGTTTCTCAAATATTTCTTCAATTTACTTCCTATCATGGTCTTGAATATCAAAAATTGATAATTTTACGGCCGTTTTATGAAGGTATCTTACTGTACTGTGCTGTAGTCTCTTTGCTCCTGTACTAAATATAACTACTTAAATTTAAAAGATGGACATTTAATTTTAATTAAAGTCCACTCACAATAAAATAAAAACATTAAAACTAAAGAAGAAATACCAGCTGTTCTTTAAAAATATTTGTTTGAATAAAATTATATGGTGAAGTGTAGAGATATGATACTACACGGCTTCTCTGCTCAAGGGGCTTTCTGTAAGTCATAGTCTTAATGTAGGTGGGCTGGCTATTTTACATTTCTTCTTTATCTTACATTGGGGGTTGGTAGGCCTGCTCGGCCATGAGTTGTCATGTCCTAACCAAGTGTTGGGAAGGAGGAACTCACATAGTAACTGTGTGGCGTAGTGGTTACTACAAGTGTTCTCTAGCCTCTAAACATGTCGTTGTTGGCTACCAAGCTAGAATGGTGAGCTAGCCGACAACACCAAGGAACATAGAAAACGAAATCACGAAACACGAAAACAAAGACACTAAAAGTAAATGAAACTCAGAGAGGAAGACTGAGCTGTCCGAGAGACACGATTACGATCTCTTTCTTAATCGTAATCTTTCTTAATGTGCAAAGAGAGTTGCACATTACGATGTGCAAACAGCACACAACCAAACAACTGTATATGTAGCGTAAGCCTTCAAGTATGATGCTTAAGCATGACATTGATGTACTGCTGGAAGTCTCCTAATTGTTGGCTCTCTGCTACACTTTTATTGTGCAGTAATTAACTAATAATCTCATTGACTGGGACAACATTAAACCATCGGCATAATTATCTTTTGTCTGCTGTTTTAATTATAATTATAATAATTTTGTTTGCTAATTATAATGTTTTATTTTATTATAAGTTATTTATGTTGTATATTATAAGTTATGTTAAAAGATTAATACAGCTGATACTTTCCTTCTTTTTTCTAGGTGGCCCATAGAACTTTCTTCTAGATATGTTCCACCAGATTACAAGTGCTGTTGTTGTGTTCCTTTAAGGAATCCAAGCTGTTTTTTTGTGATTAAATTTTGCTGCATCAGGCAGCTTAACATTCTATAAAGGGCAATTTCTTAATCCAAAATCAATTTGGTCCAAATTATTTGATTTCAGACCAAGGAGACTCTACTGTACAGGGCTATTGAAAAAGATACATAAAATACATAATAATTATTACCGCATGATTTGTTCATTTATGTTTGTATTGGTATAACATAAAGATATAGTTTTGTACCCTTCAAAAGAATGAAATTTAAAGATAATATTTTAATTGTAGGCAAGTTAGTGACTGTCCGAGGCACAATCATCCGAGTTGGTAACATGAAGCTAATTTGTACCTGGATGGGATTCCAATGTAATACATGTAATAGCGTGCAGACTGTACGTCAGCCAGATGGTGTCTATACGCAGCCTTCTATTTGTGGCAGTCAGGCATGCCGAGCACGCAGCTTCACACCCCTCTGCAGTTCTGCATACACACAGACTCTCAACTGGCAAACGGTTCGGTTACAGGAGCTGGTAGATGATGATCAGGTATGGATTAATATACACTGTCAGACAATTTTAAACGTTAATCAAATCTGGGAGAGCCAGTGGCCAGTGTAAGACGCAGGACTTTGTACCTGAGATAGAGAAAGCACAGGTTGAAATCCTGACCTTGAATCTTTTAGTTTTTATCAGTAATTTTAATGTTGTACTGTACTGGTTCTTCTCCTTACTCTTTCTTATCAGAAAGAGTAAGAACAGTTCCTCACACAGATTACTGTGGGGATATCAGCTTTTCCTTAAAAAAATTAAGAATTTTCTGTTTTAGATGTGTAATTTCGGTAATCGAATCCAAACTTACAATGAAGTAAAAAATTAATTCAATAATTTACATCCCGCTCGAAGTCCAATATAAAAATAAAATCAAATATATGCTACCGTGATTTGATTTCACGGTAAAATTTTGACCCCTACCAATAGGTTAGTGAGTAACGTATATTGGCCAATATTAGGATCAGTACATACTAGGTGAACAACAAGATTGGTCATGCAAACTTAATCTGGATTGGTGTTCACTTTCATCTCAAATGATCTACAAGATTTGTTTAGATATCTGAATAAGTTTAGTTTGATTATTAATGAAAATGATAATTTGTATTGTAAATTTATCATTTGTCTCAAAATTGGATGATAAGTATTCACCATCCAAATTCAGATAGTAAAAGTTTGTACAGCATTTTTGGTTGGCAGCTGGTATATCTGAGAGATCACACAAGTTTCAATTCAGCTACCAACATTTCTGTTAGTTTAGCACCACCCAGGTGACAGATACAGCTGAAGGATTCCTGTGAATTTGTGTGAGTCGCTTTTACATGGGTTTGGGAAGATGCAACTATTGGAAATATAAGTGAGGAATGGTAAGTAATCAGTCGACGAAGTTGAAACTTAAGATTTTATCTTTTTTAGTAATGTTTATTAGTCCAATTTTGAATATTTTATTAGTTTGTTAGCTGGCGTATGAAAGCCACGCGATATATATATATATATGTATATATATGTAAAAATGATTTGTCTGCAAAGTTCTAAACACTGTTTAAGTTGAATGATTAGTACTTTTATTGGGCTGCCTTGCTTAGGTCGATAGCTTTGTTGAAACAGAACTAACCTAATCATTTATTATTATTCCAATTTATATCTTTACTACTATAAAATTAATTTTAAACATGTTAGTGTTTACACTTGAGTAACTAAAGGTAAAAGGCTCAAAATCATTTTCTATTTAAATCATTAGCATTTGTTAATTTTGTATTATTGATTGTCCTTATTTAATGATAGAAATAATTAGGTTTGCCATGGTCAAATAAATTAACTATGTTGGATAACTGCTTGATGATTCCAGAGAGAGGGTGGCAGAGTGCCTCGTACTGTAGAAGTTGAATTGACTGAAGATCTAGTAGATTCCTGTGTGCCGGGAGATGAAGTTAGCATAACTGGAGTAGTCAAGGTGAACCATAATTCATAACGGATCATTTTCAGTCCTATAAATCTACTGTCAGGAACATTCTTAATAAAATATTGACACACTTTTCCGATTTTTAGCATCTATAAGGTTTCGGCTCTCTTTCATGTTAAAATCAACTATGGGTAATAATAAACTCTCTGTACTGTAATATTTAATTTGTTTATTATATTATGACGAGAAAGTTTGAATTTGAATAGTAATCATACTAATTATAATTGAATTATTCAATGTAACCTGTGTTTGATTTATTTAACCATGTATAGTGTTACTAAAACATATTAAAAGTATAGTTCCCCATACTACCAAACCCACTGAAGTAGTGAATTGATGAGTATACCTCAAAGCATTTTATTTCTGTAAAAATAAAGAACAGAGAACACAACAATAAATCAATAATAAATATGTAAAAAATCAAAAGGGTAAGTTTTAACAGTTTTAATTTTTTTATTACTATACAAAGAATGTGAAATAGCCTATGATCCTATTTTTGTCAGTTGGCAACATATCAAACAGGAAATCTACACGTAATAAAATTGTTATCATCAGTTTTCTGTTATCTTCAGTAAACATCATTACACTTCAAGAAAGTGCCATTTAGATATTAGTGCAATACAGAACTCTAATATTCTTATCTGATAAGTACAAAAATGTAATTAACTTGGCTTACTGTCGAAGAAAAAACTTTAAACACTTGAGTTTGTAACATCACTGTAAAGAAACTAATTACACTAGAAAAATACGAATGACATTACAATTTTCCTTGTTTATTCCTGCGCTTTTGAGTGTAAAAAGCGCAGTTGTATTTAATCACAGGTAGAGTAAAAAAAGATCATGATTTCTAACGCTCTTTACTGAAACGTCGACTTTAAAAATTTCTACAATAAAAATCTCTAGTCAGATTAAGTTGAAACTTTAATCGGTAATTTAACAAATATTTCCCTAACTTATACTAGAGTTTTATGACCTTTAATTAATTAACAATGTTCTTAAGGAAAATGTAAAACATCTTTTTATAGTAATTCAGTAGGCCTACGAAATTGAATAAAACTTCGTTTTGTACATTACAATGCCATTATTTCAAAAAACGAACGAACGTTTACATAACATACTTGTATGAATTATATGGATTAATAATCAAACGTGGGGCAATGTGCAGCGGCGCATAAAATTACGGCCCTTTCTTGGTTACCACACTACACAAAAACGTTGCCACATTGAACAGCCAGCATAAGAGGGCTTGTTCACTGAATATAATCTTTAACTGTAATTACAGCTGACACTTTAATTTTAGTTAGATTGTTATTTTTTATAACCTTGTACTGAATTGTTACGTACAACTAATTTTCTATCACCATTTTTCTCCCTCAATTCTAAAATAAAACATTAAAAAATGTTTTTTTTAGATTTGATAAATTAAAAGTAATTTAAATTTAGTTTTGGTTAGATTTTTAATCATTTTTAATAGTTACTAGTAGGTTTGATAGTAAATTTTTACATAAAAACTGTTGTACGAACATAAATAAACAACAAAATTATAATTTGTGAAATAAAGTTCGTATGGTAAGTAAGAAAAGCCGCTGGAACACACCTCATCGCGGCAACATCACTTTGTTTTGCCCGATCTGGTCGTTGGTAGAAGTGCCACCATTTCACACATCGCAAAACACAGCCCTGCGTTTGATTAATCTATATAAATTTATACAAGTATGTTATATAAACGTTCATTAGTTTTTTGAAATAATGGTATTGTGATGTACAAAACGAAGTTTTATTCAATTTTGTAGGCCTACCGTACTGATTACTATAAAAAGATGTTTTACATTTTCCATAAGAACATTTTTGTTAATTAATCAAGGTTCATAAAACTCTTGTATAAGTTAGTGAAATAGTTGATAAATTACCTATTAAAGTTTCATCTTAATCTGACCAGAGAATTTTATTGCAGACATTTTTAAAGTCGACGTTTCGGTAAAGAGTGTTAGAAATCACGCTCTTTTTTTTATTCTACCCGTGATTAAAAACAACTGTTGAAAAATAAAAATTTTCCTTTTGCACTCAAAAGCGCAGGAATAAACAAGGAACATTTTAATGTCATTTTTATTTTTCTAGTGTAATTAGTTTCTTTACAGTTATGTTTCAAACTCGAGTGTTTATAGTTTTTTTCTTCGACAGTAGTATGTATGGAACAAAATCTTATGAAAATATAACCATTATGAAAAGATATTGTTTTTCTCACAACTAATGACAGAATATCTGTCAGTTATTTCCTATACTAAATGATTAGTGGCAAAATAATAAATGGTTAAATGTTTTTGAAGTCTTCAGACAATAAACAAATTTGACTATTTACCCTGCTTTTGTTACAGGATGAAAATATAAACAATGGTTATATTGCACTGTATTTAGTTATGTAAATTTTATATTTCAGTCTGCCTGATTTTGAACTGTAAATATTCAATTGCAAATTTGTCATAACAGCTATTATTAGGAGGTAAAGTACACAAAGAAATGACGTCTTTAACATAGTAACCTCGGAGAAGGGAGGGCAGAGTATTATGGTCAATTCCAAATTACCCTGTAGTATTCCCTTGCATGTAAATACCAATCATAACCAATCATAAAAGCAAAATGTATTTATTTTAATCAATAATGACGCAATGTACTAATCTCTAAGATTATGTCAATAAAGTTTATTGTCTATTGTCTAATACAAAGAAAAAATTAAAAAAAAAATGGTAATCTCATTTTCTTTTGAAACTAATAATTACTTTATTTTTTACATAATAACATGAAAAATAAGTAGGTTCATTGATGATGCCAATATTTATCCAGCTGAATTTAACTTTAGTCAACTCTTAATTGAATCCAATAGATTGATAAATGTCTTCAAATTTTGAATTCCGAATTTTAAAAAAATTTTGTGAGTAGCACAAATGATAATTGTAGTATATCAATTACTTACACCTATTATGAAATCATTCTCTGTCTTACTAAAAAGAAGAACTGACATTTGAACTCTCAAAATTACCGAAACAATAATTTTGTCGATGCAGTGCACAATTTTTAAAATATTTTAAAAAATTATGATCTGACAGAGCTGCTGAAGACATGAGAGGAAGCTTTACTCCACTTATATGTTTGATCAAAGGAGTTTTACACATAGAGTATGTAGACTTCTGATTATGTGTAAATAAAAAGAAAATTATTATATAAATATTCAAGACATTGATATTTTTTTAACTTTCCTTAATGATTGTGTTTGAATTTTAAAAGAAAATTCAAACACATTATATATAATACAGCTTATTCTTAAATACACAGTGGTGTATTTAAGAATAAATTTCTGTTGATTAATTATTAAAATTTTTGGAATTTCAATATTTTGTCTTCATACACTTGTCTCAGAAAATCATAAATTAATTTATTTATTCTGTTTATTATTATTAGTTTATTCTGTACTGTCAGAGCAAACTGACATTTAATTTATAATACTCATTAATTTATAGACACTAGTATATTGATTCAACATTACCTTCTATATACAAAAAAATTAATTTGTAAAATAATAGCTAATGTATAGTTTAATGTATTTTCAGGTGAGGACAACGGAAGAAGGACAAAAGAAGAACAAATTGGCAAGCATGTTTGTTTTGTATCTCTTTGGTGTGAGTGTTGCGAGCAACAAGTCAACCTCTGGCGCCGGCCGCACGTCCAGCATTGAGTTCAACATAAAGGACTACTATGCCATTCAGGTATTACTTTAGTTCATGAACTTTAGGTGTACAAATTTTTAAATGACTTTACAACACACACGCATATTGACAAATGCATTAATCAATATTAATTAATTTAAGTTATAATAACAGTTCTTGTGGATTAAAATTGCACAGTCAAAAAAAAACCTCCTTCGTGCTTTAGAAAGAATATTTGCACAGCCATAGATGCGAATATTATCTAAGAGGGCCCATCATAGAAGCTTCATTGTCAAGAGAAGGGAGCTATACAGAGTAATGTATGGGGGGAGAATGGTTTTCTGACTCATTTGTCCTCAGGTTAGTAAAATTAATTGTATGCAGACTTACCAGGTCTTTCGTCAAGAATAGGTTCATATCTTTCAAGGGTGGGTTATCAACATAGAGATCGTCATTCCTAATCCTAGATCTGTTGTTTCAAGACATATATATACCTGTAATCGCTTGGGAAGACAGTCACTGATAATCTGTACTGCTAAGTCAGTCAGTTGGCTTTCCACATATACTTAATAACAATACATTATTGAGGGACATCCAAAAAGGTAAGTTTCCCTATCTTAAAAAAAAGGCATAAGATCCTTATATCAAAACTGGCTTGCATTCAAGTCTGTGTTAACTGTTTTAATATTCCTAAACTAAAATATTGGAATACTTTGACTAGAATTGATTATCTTAACATAACAAATATACCACACCGTTTCCAACGATTGGTACAACACACACCTTATCTGCACAATTGAATATGAATTCAATGAAAATTCATATGTCATGTTCAGGCATGCAAATCAAGTACTGTATATATGGCTTGAAACCATATATATATATACATGCTTTCAAGTCAGATATATATATATATATATATATATATATATATATATATATATATATATACAGGGTGCGGCAGCATAACTTCCTTTTTTCAAAACTCTATAAAAACTATTGTATGCATCGGAAAATATTTATTTATTTTTTATAATGTAGGTACATGTCTAAAGTTTTTATTTACATTGTTTTGAAGATCAAATCTGTTAGGTGATGCCCCTCATTCTCCATACATTGCGTAAACCGATTTCTGGCGTTTGTCATGACTCTTGTTAGCATAGCAGGTGTTATGCTAACAAGAGGTGCAATTGCAACAATTGCAGGTGTTGGCAATTTCTTCTTGGATGTTGGTCTTCAAATCTTGTAGGGTTCTTGGACGGTTCACATAAACACGGGATTTCAAAAAGCCCCATAGAAAAAAATCACAAGGGGACAGATCGGGAGAGCGTGCTGGCCATTCCAAATCGCCTCTAATTGAGATAAGGTGCTCTGGAAAGTGTTCCCTCAAAACAGCCATCGATGCTCTTGAAGTGTGTGCTGTTGCACCGTCTTGTTGGAACCAAGTGTCCCCCAAATCCAACTCTTCTAGCTGTGGGAAAAAAAAAATTCTGTAGCATGTTTACATACCGGTCCGAATTCACTGTCACTGTAACCTCATTTTCCTCAAAAAACCAGGGACCAATAATTCCAGCTGAGGAAATTGCACACCACACTGTGACTTTGGGTGAATGCAAAGTCCTTTGATGCAATTCTCGAGGGTTGGTGTCAGCCCAGTAGCGCATGTTTTGTTTGTTAACCGACCCACACAAATGAAAATGGCTTCATCGCTAAAAAAAAAACAATAGCACCCTCGGGAACGACATCAAGAAGAAGCTCACACGCGTTCATCCGAGAATTGAAGTCACGTTCTGAAAGTTCCTGCACTATCGCCATCTTATAGGGATGAAAATGAAGATCATCACGAAGAATTCTTCTCACAGAACGATTGGATAGTCCAAGGGCAGATGCGTGTTTGCGCGCAGAACGCCATGGTGATCGCAACATTGACGCTCTCACTGCTTCAATGTTCTCAGGTGATCTAACGGGCCGAGGGACTCCAGTTCTTCGTTTTGTCGCACTTGCAGTTTGTCTGAATGTAGTGACCCATGTAACAATTGATTTGCAGTCTGGGACGGGAGCCAACAGGGCTAAATTAAAGCGATTCCGAAATGCACGCTGTGTTGCAATAACCGAACATCCGCTTGTAAAGTAGGCCTCAACGGCAAAGGCACGCTCCTCACTATTCCAACACATGATGGCAACTGAACCGTGTCGGGACAAAACTTTACAGTACCCCCTCTTGAACGAGACCGCTAGCGCTCCGCTATGACATCAACTAACTGAATGGCGCGCATTTTAAAAAAGGAAGTTATGCTGCCCCACCCTGTATATAGATATATAGGTTTTAATCCCACATATTTAATTATTTTGAATGATATAAAGAAATCACTTCTACTGTCTGTCTGTCCGTCAGTCTCTTATTCACTCACTCACCCACCCACCCACTCACTCCAACCTATATTTCCAACTATTTAAGTACGGTATCTAATAAAGTTTACAATTATTTTACAATCCAAAACTATGAACCCATAGGATTTGTTTTTCAGTTGAATTTATTGCTTTGCAGATTCCATTCAGTAGAATCATGCTTTATTTTACTGTTTATTTGTAATTTGCCATTTACTGTAAAACATTTTAGCCATTTTTAAAATATATTATTATCTAAGTCTTATAAGTGGTATATTGCTGTAATCTAACTAAGTAGTCATCATCATTGCGGATTCTACCAGAAAAATGAGGAATAACCAAATTGAGTGGAGGGTCCTGGCTGGGTCAGACTTACAACAAGTGGTTCAGACCCCACTTAAACTGTATGTCCCATCATCATTATGGACATAAATACCACTTTCTGAGTCAATCTCAATTAGTAACCAGGAATACAGGTCATCTGTAATTATGTTTGGTTAACCCTTTTAAGGCCAGCACACTGTTGGGGTGATGTATGTAAAAGGCCAGCTTTTAAATGAGTCGGTACTCAAAGTCTAAGGCATTTTTCAGCTTTAGTGCATTGTTTTAGTTAATAAATCATATACTCTTAAAATCAATATAAATAATAAAACATTCCAGTAAATTTTAAGAATTTATTTGTGAGGCCGTTCGATTACGAAGTAATGATTGTCAAACTTTTACATCAACTAATATTAGATTTACAATATGTTGAAAGAACAATAAAAAATATGTTGTATAAAAATAAACACATTAATAAACTCCACAAGAACCATGCATATACTCTTTTTTTTACTACAAATGAATAATTGTTATATCTACATCTTTTTTTGTGAAATAGGCTATTGGAAAAAAGTTATTGGTAGAAAAAATGCCTTTGTTAAGTAATTAAAAAAATAACAATACAATTGTCAATTACCTAATACAAGGTTTAAAAGTATTACCTAATATAATACATATTAGAGATCATTTTACATCACATAGTCACATGTTATCGTACATTAAATTATTTATTAGCAAAGTGCAACAAAGCAGTTATAACAAACAGTACTATATGAACTATATAAAGAAACAGCTGAAAAGAAAATAAAGGTACTTACACATATTTACATAGTTTCCTTTTCAAAACACAAAGGATCCTTTACAGCAGTTTTGAACAACTGAGGTTGTTATTTCCACTAACAGGGGAAATGCTTTGACTTCTTTTGCTCATATTTATACATTAAAAATTACTATTTACTTTCAAACCCAATCTAAAACAAAATAATGACATAAGAATGACATAAAATAATGTCATAAGACTAGTCACTCTAAAACAAACGTGACTAGTAGTGAACCGAACATCTGATGACTCATAAACAAATAAATTCATAGAGGTTTAATTTGTGTTCCATGTATCTTGTACATTTAGGTACAGGAACATGCAGTTTGATGGCATTTGGAATAAACAAACCAGCAAATTAAAAAAAAGGCTGATAAGTATCTATTACTGCCTTAAAAAGGTTAAAATTACTCAGCAAGTCCTATCAGCCTTTAATTCACAATCTCATTATTTTAGGGTGTCAATTAATGAATATTCATTATCTTATGTTAACGCTGTGGTATATATAATTTATGTTCTACATATAATTTATGTTCTACAGTTTATGCATCTTAGTATCTATTACAGGAAATACATGGAGAGCCAGCGTTGTTTCGGCTGCTGGTGAACTCACTGTGTCCTGCCATTTATGGCCATGAAATGGTGAAGGCAGGGCTCCTGCTAGGGCTGTTTGGAGGGTCCCAGGGGACCCACACACGTGCTGACTCACACATCCTGGTTGTAGGAGATCCTGGCCTTGGCAAATCTCAGATGTTACAGGCTTGTGCTTCGGTTGCACCCCGGGGTCAGTTCATTCCTCTGTGTATTTAATGCTGTTAATTAGTTAACCCTTTTACGAACATACAAAATTTTGAAATTTTTGAGTGTACCAATTATTTTAAATTAGTGATATAAGACCTTGAACTGCTGAAAAATTCTTATGAAAAATGTAGATTTTTGCATGCTTTTACAGAAAAATTCATAATTTCCCTAAATATAGATATATTCAAAAATTAATAGAATCTTTTTAAATTGTGTATATGCTATTAGAAAATATAAGGATTGTGTTTATATACATGTCTATGAACATTTATGTTTGTATAAACGTATTAAAATTAAAAAAATTGCTAAAATGTTATTGGTTTTTAATAACAATACAACTATAATTGGACCAGACCGTAAGCGACCTGCATGTTATATTTAGTGGATGTAGGGGTTTCAGCGGCAGATGAGAATCGTTCCACCACTGAGCTCCCTTTACAGGCGTCACTGACTTTCGCCTTAGAGTGTGCCCTGTTCAAGTATGTTTAGTGTGTGTATGGGTGGGTGGGTGAGTCAATACCACAGTGTGTGTATGGGTGGGCGAGTGGGTTACTACTACAGTGCGTGTATGGGTGGGCGGGTGGATCAATACCACAGTGTGTGTATGGGTGGGTGGGTGGGTCAATACCACAGTGCGTGTATGGGTGGGCGAGTGGGTTACTACTACAGTGCGTGTATGGGTGGGCGAGTGGGTCAATATTGCACGTTCATTGTAACTCAATGCCCCGCTCAGTGGGCGGGGTTTGGTTGGCCAGCCCATGGCCTAGTTGCCATGACAATTTTTAAATGGAATAACACAGTAAAAGAAGAATAATTCTCTCTCTCTTTTCCACCACTTAATCAATCTCTCTCGTACACATGCATTCATTAAGTCACTTTCTAAGCAGCCTTATCTATATAAATATTTTATCCAAAAAAACTCTTCCTTTCTGTTGCTTATCTATTGTTTTATAAAAGTGCCAATTTTCATAAAGTTTAGCCAAAGAATAAAGAAATAAATAAGAAAAATGTAGCATTTTCTGACTGCAAGATTTTTCTTATTCATAGTTACACGTGTATAAAAAAGTTAAATGAGTACATTTAATAGTTTATAGAATAACAAACAACTAAATAACTAATTAAAAACACTACAACAATATTATCACGACAACCAAAACATAGATGTAAATAAACCTTTTCACTATTCTGACTAAACTATGGCTCTATGCAGTCAGACAGCATGAAAACAGCTGATGTTAAACACTTTATTTTGTCCTCTATTTTCATGAATCAATGCTGCCAAATGATAATAAATAATAGAAAAACTGTTGTGGATTCTATTTCTTGCATATATAACTCCATTTTATGTTTATTTAATAAACTGCGTACTTAAAATTGACACAATACATCGAAATATACATTTAGTAATCAATGTACTTGCCACATGTATTTTTATTATTTGATATACCTTTACATTTGGTATTATTTTTTCTTAATAAATAATAATAACAACATATATTTTTCCAGTTAACTTTACAATACAGTATATTGTAAATAAAGAATAATTTATTAAAATTTCCATTCACATCCTTTTTGAACTACGTAGTCCAAACAAGCAAGATAAAACAAAAACTGGCTCTTTTGGGCATACACAGAACACATATCTGATTTGTTTATTAACATTCATATTTTTTATGTGTTTTTGCTTTTACACATATGTAATGGATCACTACAAATTATAGAACGTTGAAATAATTTTAAAACGGACCAGTGGTGATCGTTTAGCTATACTAATGACCTAAACACGATTCTTGTGCTTAAGTTCAGTTATGCACAATTATGAATGCCAGTGATATTGCTGTACCTATTACATATACCATTGAAGATAGAAAAGAAGACTACCCGCTCTTATAAGTCCCGTAAGCTGGTTTACCTATTCAGTAAAATTAGTTTAAGTTCATATAGCAATGGAAGTCTCCCACTCTCTCTCTCTCTCTCTATCTCCCTTCATCCTTCTCTCTCTCCAGCAAACGCTGAATTGACGTAGCTGAGCAATAGTATGCTAAATAGTCTGAGCACTTAGTTGAAATAAATCACTATTAGATAATACCACATGCTCGAATCTACAGCAAATGCTTCGGCTTGGGAAGGAAATGCTATTTTTATCTATTTCAATGCTTATACTACTTACTCATTGGCCATGCAACTGGCCGACTGACTAATTTCTATGCGGGATGCAACTGAAGTGCTAAACCGTTAAATTTTAGTATCTAATAAAATAGCTTATTAAAAACACTATAAGTTTGTTTAGTAAGTAAATGAAACTAACTTGTTGATTTCTGATATATGTAGTGTGTTTGTAGGTGTCTATGTGTGTGGGAATACCAGCACCACATCAGGACTCACAGTCACCCTTACTCGGGAGGGAGGGGGAGACTTTGCCCTTGAGGCTGGGGCACTGGTATTGGCTGACCAAGGTTGCTGTTGTATAGATGAGTTTGACAAGATGTCTGTACAGCATCAGGTAAATATCTGATCATCAATTTTAGACATCTTTATCAATTTTACAAGTAATCCACAGTATAAATTTTCTTGTAGAAGGCAGTTCTCCATTTTGGGTATAAGCTTAACTTTTTTTTAAGGAGAAGCCGGTCTACTTTTTAGCCTTACTCTGCCACACTTACACAGAGTAATTGGGTGTACCACCAAAGGACTATTACTGATAAATACTTGCAGTCCTGGCCGGATTCAAATCTGTGCTACCTCTAATCTGTGCAACCCAGGTTTAAATGACTTGACACCTTATACCACCCGACCAAAACTAGCTGACTACTTTATGGCTATGACAGAATAGTAACTTATGTATCTTTCTTATTGCAACTAGAGAAAATTAAAAAACAAGTGAGAATTCTGATATTTTGGACAATTTTTTAGATTTCCCAATACTAAAGAAATGTAATCTTCAAAAATTATAGCTATGACAGATACTAAATTATTTGTCTTTCTTATTGATACTGTGGAAATGTTCGGGGAAAAACAAGTTTGAAAGTTCTGATATTTTGGAAAAATTAGTAAGTTTCATGAAAACAAAGAGGAAATGTTTAAAAATTAATGTGTATTTTAAATTTAAAGACTAAGTCCAAAGGTTTACTCTTGTGTTTATATTTTGTCTGCTAGATTACATAAAAGCATGTAATTGGACTTCTTGTAATTAGCATGTATTGGACTTCTTCAAAATAATATTTGTTGTAAGATCTTTTATTCATGTTTGATTCATTTGCAAAAATTCAGCCTATTTTAAACTATGGAATTTACTTTAGTAAAAAAATTCAAATCACTTTTAAATAAACAAGCTATAGTAAATTTTTTTTTATAACCAAAAGTGTATACATAGCCCTCATTCTAAATGACAGATGGAGGTAAAGACTGGAGGAGTCAATCACATGTGAGGTTTCTGTAGTGTCTTCCTCTTCAAAATGAAGAACGACCATTTATACAATACATTAAACGCCGATGAAAGATATTACTTCTTTGACTGAACAGACAAATGCAACACATTTATAAAAAATGCCTTAGTGTAGTTTACATTACTGTTATCGGATAATTATGTGATATGTCACATTTTAGCTAGTAATGAACAGAATTGTAATGTTTATTCTTATTCTTTACTGATAGATTAGATTGAAGTCAGAGGTCAGCAAAACCAATTAATACACATCTATAAGAAGCGAAGAGATTGGCAAATAGTCAGACTTCCTGTAGCAGACGAAATAAGCTTAGCACAGCTGTCAGTATGCAGCGCTGGTTGAGAATTTCTATCACTTACTCCTCTCCCAACCCAATACCCCTGACTGCCGTTTCCTGTCTCTCTCATTCTCGTGGCAATTTGTAGTCTTCCCTCTCTTTCTAGGCGGCCGTGCTGCCCTCTCTGTTATTCTTTGTCTCACTCAATCGACTTAGCAGCGGCCGAGCTAAGTTAATTATAGAAAAGTAGTCTATCTTTTTAACATTAGCGTTTTGCTTCTTGTAGTTGTGTATTCATTGGTAAAACACTTGTAGTGTTTTTTCAGGTTAACTTTATTGCATTAGCTGCCATGCCAATTTGATAAGAGCCAGGATTGTATCAATGAAGATACATATATTTTTTTCTACATATACAAACTACTTTTTTTCTAATTTTACTCTTTGCGGCCACTACTAGGTTGAGCTTAATGCGTGGCAACCTAGAGAGAGACAGAGAATGACAGAGAGGTCAGCATGGCCAACTGGAGAGAAAGGGAATAGAACAAATTGCCACGAGAATGAGAGAGGAAGGAAACGGTGGACTGGAATATTGGTTCGGGAGAGGGTGCGTGGCAGAAATTCTCAACCAGCGCTGTGTATCGGCAGTTGCTCTAAGCTCGTTTCTTCTGCTACAGGAAGTCTGACTATTTCCCTATCTCTTTTCACTTCTTTTAGATGTGTATTCATTGATTGTACTTAGGGGCGAAGCTTTATGATCAGCTTGTTATACTCAGTATTGTTGAGTATGGCATAATTTTTAGCATATTCCATCGAGTGGGACATTAAACACTACATAATTTGAGTAAGTAACAAACTAGAGGCACAACATTATCTTTGTGTATCTTATATATAACAGCAATTTAAATATCGTTTAAAATCTTCTATAAACAAAAACTGTACTGATTAATTTTTTTTATTTTTATATAATAAATATTGTATTTCTAGAGTTTGTCAATTATTTTCTCGGTAAAAGTATTACATTTTCATCTCGTATTATGTTTGAGGTATCATATGCAAATAAAACTGTAATACAGTATACATTTATTATTGTTTATTAAAATAAACGAATAAAGGACCACAAAAGTGAACTATATTTTTTTAAATCATTTTTAGTTGTGAAGTTAATGTTTCAGGATATACATCACAGTTGATTGTGACTTTGTCTAGGTTATTTTGCTAAGCCATGTTTTTATAGCTTTTTGTTCTATATTTTTACTTGTATCATATATAGAACAATATACAGGGTGTAACAAAACTCTCTACACAAACTTTAGGATATTGTTCCTTGGGTGAAATGAAGCAAAAAACATTTCTTATAATCTGTCAAAATGTAGTTTTATTTTAAATATTTAAAAAGTACTGCATTTATAATGTTACTGCGTTATTATAAGCCGACAGCCCATTAATAATGAATTCCATTGTTGCTCTATGGGTCCATTCTAAACTTTACAGTGTCATACAACTATCGTAGTAAATTTGTTATTAATTATTTGATTTTCACAAATAAGGCGTCGTTTTAATCCTTATTAAAAGCACTAACAATTATCTATCTTGGTATTTTTTCATAAAACGATTAGTTTCTTTGTAATTTGGTTTTAAACATTTTAAATAGTAAAAAACACATATTGATATACAGACAGTAAACGGAATGAGATAGACCATTTGTCGTATTATGTTTTTTGCTTCATTTCACCCAAGGAACAATATCCTAAAGTTTGTGTAGAGAGTTTTGATACACCCTGTATAGAATTACTTGTATCTATACGTTTTCTCTGTAATTCCTTGTGAGCTGTAAATTATTCTGATATCCAAGTTTGAAGCTGTGAAACACAGAGATAAATAGAGTTAAATATTCTGTGGGATTAATGGAATAATCACCGGTAGGAAGTTTGTTATGAATCATTGACATCCAGGAAAAGTATAAGTGCTTTGATTAGTTTTAGTGATGTGAATTACTAGGAACAGCCTGACAAGTGGTTTAAATACACACATGTTCCTTATGGCAGTTAAATACTATTTTTTGTTCCTTCTAACTACTTCTAATAAATATTTATTTCAAATTCTTTGGGTTATATTGTATTTTTTATTTATTTTTTTTAGCATGATAAATTATAATTGAAACTATGCTAAAATATTTTATAAGGCATTGTTCATAAATTGACACTACACAATCACAAAAATTGAGTTTTTGAACAAATATTTTCAGCCATTGGGGTAAATTTATGATTTATATATGCAGCCACACATGGTGGAAACAAAAATACGGCCTTAGCACTGAATGTGTTAAACAAATCTATCATAATTTAAAAAATTATGAATTACACTCGATAGATGAAATATTTCGTCTTGAATATTTTTTAGCACTTAATATTTTACTTTACTATCTCTTTAAAAAAAAACTATGTTCACCTTGAAACAGATATGTGGCGAAATTAAAACTATTTATATTACTAAACATTCAAATATGAAAGAAAATTTTAAATTATTATTCTTACTGATTTATTGTACGATTTATTTAGAAATACATGAACAACAATTAATTTTTATCAAGGTACTAAAGTACCTAGCTGTCCATCTTTGTTAACCAATTGCTGATTGATTTATTTAGACAAGCGCGGCCTAGCGGGTACAAATTAATTTGTGCACTGGCACGGCGGCAGAACAGTAACAGCGCGTCGCAATAAAACTGCAGGTAATTGCTTAGATGTAACAGTGGCCTACTGGGGTTCTGGCGATATAGCAGTGGCGAGCCAGGTTATAAGGTGGCGAGGACAATGTCGGGGTCATAATCTAAATATCGCACACGCAGTTCGGGAGAAGATATAACAACGTCTGAGTCATCGATTGACTAGGTTTGGCGACAACAACGGCTTTCTCTCAGTCCACTGTGTCTGTTTCACTAACCTCAATGACACTTGCTATATCGGTGTACCGACATGGACTGAAACGCACTATATCTAAACTAAATTCAGTTTTATATTACTGAACAAAATATACACTGCTTCTTCAACTTTAACATACTACTGCGATCTATTGGATATTAATGCAAGTTTTTATAAACGAAACCTGTTTTTAAAAATACCCAGTTGATGAATAGAGACACTTACGCAACCTATTAGAGTCTATTGTAACTATTTGGAGGTAAAAATTAAAGCAGATCGCTTATGCGAGCTGAGCTCGCCATTGTGCCGCTAGGCCCAGCCACTGCATGCAAGCTGAGCTCGTCAGTGATCCGCAATGGGTTAATATATGAAATGGAATCTGCAATCTTCAGCTACGATGTTGGAATCTTATAAATTAGTCAATAGGGCCAATGAAGTATTCGGAAAAAGGTGCGTTAAATTAGTATTTGCAGCACCGAGTGATACACACGTATATTGACACAGTTTAATAACATACAGTCACACGACATTTCTATAGCTCCGCTGTGGAGATAGCGTTAACGCTAACACTCCAAATAGCTGGGTCATACCACTACACCACATTACCGTTGTATTGCATTGTGTCTTTAACGGAGTGTTGCAACCGTATGTCATTAGACTGTGGTATTACGCTTTGCTTTTGAAGATATTTTTAATTAATTTTAAATTAGTCATGTCTGTTGGCATCCATTAGCTGACTTCATTTTAATTCCATTCCTATCCCTAGATAGCTGACAGCAAAAATCAGTGCTAAGTATTCAGTTGATTCTGAGGACTAGGGGAAGGGCGGATAGTATGGGCCACTTAAGGAAAAAATATTTTTAAAATTTTATTTGAAATAAAATTTGGCCAATAATAATGAAAATGGGGATTCCAACTATGTGTGTACAAGTAATAAAAATATAAATAATTATATTAGAAGTAAACATGACCTAAAATCCAATTAATATAAACCTACATTTTGGTACATTATCGAAAGTGTCGGGTAGTATGGGCCACACTGAAAAACAGAAGGTGTATGAAATAAAATCCTTACTATACAATTGTAAATAGTTTTAAATTGTCACAAATGAAAATAATAACCTTGTTAAATCTTCATAGCTCATTTACCCAGTACTTTAGCAAGTTTACAGTGATCACAAAAATAAAACAGTAAATCGTCAATGTCTGCACAAAGTTCATGCACCCAACCCTCACAGGATTTGCATTGGATCCAGTTTTCATTGGAAGTCTCTCCACACACGATGCATTCTGCAGTATCCACATCTTTGGAAGTTCCGGGTGTTGGGTTTTCGTAATCAATATTTAGAAATTTTGTTCTTTTTTTCTTTTTGTTTTGTGCCCTTTTCTTTTTCCCCTTCTCATCTTCATCTTGTTCTGACAATTTTAGTTGCTTTTTAATAAGTTTTTTTCTTTCTTTTTGCTGGTCTAAACATTTTTTTTCAGCCAGTACATTTTTTACTGGCGTTGATGTCAATATTTCGCTCCTTTCTGTCTTCCTCTTCCGACTCTCTAACCTCTTTTCTCTGCAGGAAGGTAGAGGTGACACCTCTTTCAAAATGCTATCAAAATCAACTGCATCTTGGGGAGATGAAAGCTGTGGAGCATATGCTACTTGAGAGGAAGTGGTGGCATCTTCAGAAGTGGTCTCAACGTTTTCTATATACGTGGGCATAAGTTGAGGAACTGCTCGTAGGTCTGATGTATTCTCTGTAGTTGGAGCAACAGCCACATCAGATGTGGGCTCAGGTAGTGGAGTCTCTGGAATATTTGTGACGTCACTGCCCATGAAGTCCAAATCGGTAAAAATGTCAGGGTTAGTTGGGTAAATGCCTGTGCATCTAAACCCACTTTCTGCAATATCCATTCTACATACTTGCTTGTAAGCATCAGCTACCAGTTTAGCAATGTCATAGTCGTTGATTCTTGATCCAGGATTAGTCCTCATCCACAAACTACAAGCAGTGTTGTAGCTATTTTTAAAAGGCTTCATAAACGACCTATCCAAAGGTTGTAGTTTATGCGTTGTGTGAGGCGGAAAACTAAGCATATGGACATGATTTTTACGAGCAAACATGATAACGTCCAAGTCCTTGTGGCTGCCATGTCCATCAACAATGAGTAACACAGGATCTTCTACTGAGGGCTTTGTAAAGGAAACAAAGTGCTCAAGCCATTTGAGGAAAGCCTCTGCTGTCATCCAGCCACTGGGGGTCGGAAAGCAAATGCTTTCGACTGGAGCACCAATCATGAGGCGATCATTCATCCTTTTCCTCGGGAAAATAAAAAGTGGAGGAATAAATTGTCCAGTGGGACTCATGCAAAACATGAGGGTTACATTGCGACCTCTCTCACCAGAAGTCATCTTGCCTACTTGACGCTTTCCTTTAGCTGTAATTACCTTGGCATTTTCGTGCACGCAAGATACACCTGTCTCGTCAGCATTGTAGATTCTGGAAGGCCGAAATGAATGCTTTCCTAAAATAGTTTCTAACTGGCTGAAGAACCTTTCAACCTGAGGTTTATTAAAGCCTACACATCGCATCAAACTAGTTGATTGCGGTTTTCTGTAGCTTAATTCTGGATGCCTGCTCATGAAACTGGCATAAAAATCTTTACCAGCTGATCTTTTTTCTTTGTTAAACCTGTGTTTTAGTTTTAATTTTTCTGCCAAGTCATAAGCTAGTTTCAAAAATTCTAATTTGGACAAGGGCATCAGTTTCAAATCTAATTCCTTCAAATGGTTTACCAGCTCATCCTCATATCGTTCTTCGAAAGTTATTTTGAAATTCCCCATCTGAGGTTTCATTTCAGCTGGCTCGTCTTTTGTTATTGCCTTTATCTTTCTTTGTAAAGTACTTCTAGGTACATTAAAGCGCTTAGAAGCTGCCCTTTCAGACAATTTATGTTCCAAAACACTGGTCACGGCACTTTTCATATCGTCCTCTGACCACTCTCCTCGACCCTCACCTACAGGTTTCTTCTTAAACTTTGGCATAGTATCCTAAAATAAAAAACAAACAATTAATCACGTGGCCCATACCACCCGAATGTGGCATGGCCCATACTACCCGACCGACAACGACAAGAAAACATGGCGGTGGATGAAAGAGGTTAGACCAATTGAGATGAAACTGTCAGGCCCTAGTACGTATGGAGTATGCTAACAATTGACCATAGTTTAGTAATTATATTCTTACCTGTAATGATTCGGCGTGATGATGAAAAGTATCTGAAACAACTACTTGTTGGTGCGCAAACAGAAACTATTAATTCACAGTCGACATAATACACCGGTTTGGACAATCGCTCTGCACATGTCACTACAAAGATAGAGGAATCGTCTAGCCCGTGTATGGTGCTGGTGCATAGCGGTTATTCGGTAAAACGTCAACTGGCCCATACTACCCGCCGGCCCATACTAACCGCCGCTCCCCTATAGCTTGTGTAGATTAGTTAGGTGCCTAAGTATAGTGGAACTTCTTTAATCCGGCACCTTTAGGTCCCGGTACTTGCCAGATTAAAGAGGTTTTCTGGACTATTGAGGTTTTCCTTTCTTTTAATTGAAATTAATAAACTAACAAAATTTGAGCAACAAAAACATTACTATTATTAAAAAAAAGGCTATAAAAATGACATATTTACATAATATAAAGTTAATTGAAGTTAAAATTATACTACATATATATAAAAGTAAAGTACAGTACGGCAGTAGATTAATTACAGTGCATTGGAATCGTAATATTTTAAAATGCATTATTTATAAGGCCAACTAAATGCAATATAAACATTATTTGTATGAAGTGCATATATTTTCGGTTTATTCCCTTTAAGGTGAGCGATAGAATTTGAACAAAACACAACTTTCACTTATTCTTCCTCTTATCCCCCAAAATACCTTCATTAATTCACAATGAACCTTTTCCTGTTTTCTGACTATTGCTTCTGATAAAATTTTCTCTTTTTACCTTGTTTTTCTTAAAGCACCTCTGTCATTAATTTCTTCTTCTGAAATTTTATATTGTTTCAAGTTCTCTCCTTAAGTTTCTGTTTTACAGTTAGTCTTCAATTTCCTTGAGTTAACTATGTTAAAAACGGTTTTAGTAACCCTATCTTCACTCATTCTGTGAAATTCTAGATACAATTTTTGGCGTTTTTTTTTAAGTACTTCTATGGTAGTGTCTGTTTTTTTGTACAATTCCTTTGTATGCCATTTCATCCAAATTTTGTTCCCAAATTCTGCACTGTAGATATTCTAGAGTATTTTTCTTTCTTGTTTTCAATATTGTGATTTTTGTTCTTCCTTTTATTACTATTGTTTTTGCTGCATAAGACATTTGCCTATGGTAAGGCAAATGTATTATAATGCTGTAACTTGGTACTTTTATATAAAAAAAGTATATGTACATAAATTTGTCAATTCATTAAGGGCCAGATGTTTACAGTTCAGTTTACCCTATTCATTGCCTGCTTTCTGTATTTTTGAAAGCATTTTAATGTATTATGCAAATAATTATACAAATTATAATATTTTAGGACATGTATTAAGATCAATAGGATAATAATACAGTAATCACTTAATGTACACATAAACCATGTTCCATTCAATGCACAGATGCGCCTCAAGGAATGACAGTTATCAAACTAAACAAAATTACAGGTCCCCATGAATCCATATAAAGGATGCAGACAAGGCTATCTAAATATCCCTTATTTATTGATCTTTGCTGTTAAAAGTTTAAGATTACATCCATGTTGTATGATTAATGTACAGGCACTGCTGGAAGCCATGGAGCAACAGGTTATCAGTATTGCCAAGGCAGGTGTGGTATGTTCCTTACCTGCCAGGACCGCCATCTTGGCCGCTGCAAACCCAGCTAGTGGCCACTACAATCGTTCCAAGACAGTAGCAGAGAATCTGCGCATGGGACAGCCTCTTCTCTCTCGTTTTGATCTGGTCTTCATTCTACTGGACCGGCCTAATGAGGTTTAGCTACCTTGTCATTTTGATAAACAGAAATACAGTAAAATCTCACTAACTCAAGGCTTTGTGGACCCAGAGGTTGTTGAGTTTGAGGTTGTCGAGCTATCCAGATCATTGAAATTTGTTATGTGTTTTTTTTAAAATGATCACATGATAGACTTGAGTTACATCATAAATCTATTTCTTACATGTATATAGTTATTGTATCTGCAAATAAATCTTAAATATCCAACAATAACGGTAAAGCTAAATGTGCTTTAAAAATTGTTTATCTGAAGAATGTTTTTCTTAATTCACCAACTGGCTGCTTAGTTACGGAATCGCTGAAGGAATAAAATAACTATTGCAGACAATCCTTGTTGTTGAAAATTATTTAATATTTCTTCAATGTATTTGACACATAATCTAAAGCCAGCTGGACTTGCACCCCGTCAGCCATTGACTGTTGAGTCATCGGGTGTCCAGTTAATGAGGTTTTTCTGTTATATCAATAAAATCAGATCTGTGTAGAAGTGCCTAAGTTCTGCATCAGTCTTGCTATTGTAATAAACAACTCAGTTTGTTAGAAATTTGTTTGACTAAGTCAATTAGTTCTATATATTTAATTCCAAAACTCCTCAGAACATTAGACTTTTGTCAAACATTTTATAAAATCGATCAACAATCAATGTTTGTTTAATAAATGTAACTTTATTTATTATATTAGTCTGTTTAATTAAATAATTAGTTAAAAATAAAAACACATCTTTACATGATCAAAGGAGAACAACAACTGTTTAGTAATCAGAATGTTTAGAACAAATATACAAAGCATAATAAATAAACTATCTATTCACAGGCTACTTAATAGCCTTAGCTAATTTATAACATAGTTATTTAATATATTTCAACACCCTCCTTCAATTTCAAGTCTCTTTAAATGTTTAAATAATCTTTGCAATACTATGCTTAAAATTGTAAAACAATAAAACATTGAAGGTCAAAGTTGACTTTTAAGGAAGGCCTAGTAACTAACAATAACTAAACATACAACTTCTAAGATTCATAAAACAAAATAAATTATTAAAGATCAAACAGTTTGGCTATAACAAGTCATAACAAGGTTTATGAACATGTTAGATTAAGGCCCTTCAAGAATTTAACAAACTTGCCTTTTCTTACAGTTTTGGTAAAAATGTCAGAAGGTACATATTGTACTTGCAAGTAGCCTTTGGAAACAATATCCTTAATAAAATGTACCTTATTTTTAATGTGTTTTGAGTGTTTGGTATTCTCATAATTGTTTATCGTCGAGATATCACAAAATCGTGACAATCCAGCTACCGAATTTGTTGCTTGTTTTGAACTACCCAGGGTATACATACAGCTTTAAAGAGTTGCTGTGGACGCGAACAACATCACATTCCATGCAATCTCCATCATAATGAGCATCCACAGTACCTGGGAGTAACGTTAGATTGATCGCTGACCTTTAAAAGCCATCTTGAAAAAACAGCAGCTAAAATTAAAACCAGGGCAAATGTATTACATCATATTGCCGGAACAACTTGGGGAGCCAACGCACACCTCCTGCGTACTACTGCTTTGTCACTGATCTATTCAGCTGCTGTATATAGTGCTCCCATTTGGCTAACCAGTGGTCATACTAAAGCGGTCGATGTCCAACTTAATTTGGTCATGAGAGCTATTAGTGGCACTCTCATGTCAACTCCACTTCCTTGGCTCCCAGGGCTGTGCAATATAGCTTCTCCAGAGATGAGACGTCAGGAGGCAATACTCAAAGAATTCAACTGGAATGCCCCGCACCTACCCATTATACAGGATCTCCCACGTCAGAACGGTCGCTTAAAATCTCCAAACTCACCTCTACGTACTGCTTCCCATTTGAGCAGATCAAACTTCTCGTCCAATACCAGCTGGGCAATAGCGTAGAATAGTTTTGATGGACGTAATAAGTTGCTTATTAATGATCCATCAATACCTGTAGGTGGGATGAACCTCCCTTGTAGTAGACATTTTTGCCACTGGAGCATATACATTTGAAGTACAGTCTTCTTGATAACCTTTTACTACTAATCGAGCTTTCTTCGTTCCATCAGATTTGGTTTTAAAAACCTATCTTGCAGAAATAGCCGTTTTACCTTCAGGTAGATATTGTACTGTCCAGGTGTTCAATTTTTTAAAGCTTGCAGTTCATTATCTATTGCTTCTTTCCACTCGTTGCCATAACTTATAGCTTTGCTGTAGCTCTTGAGATCATCGTTGCAAGATAGTAGACAGTAAGCAAAATTTACGTCTACTTCATAATCATCATACATTTTGGGAATATTAACAGTACGATTAGACCTAGTTCTTTTAGGTAGTATTAGAGTTTTTTCAGGGCTTTCATCTTGTTCTTCTGAACAACTTTCTTCTTGTAGAGCTACCTTCAGACTCAACATTAGACTCTGTTTCATCCAATACTGAATTATTTTTGCTAGGTTGATATAAATAATTATTTTCATCAAATTTTACATTTCTGAAAACTACAATACTGTTGGTTATAGGGTCCAAAAGTCTGTATCCACAACCAGCATAAACTTAATAAACTTGTTGCTCTAGGTACAAGTTTATTAAGTTTAGCAGATTTAAAGTCCAGAAATCTTAGATTCAAAAATCCTTAATTTATGTAGGCTATAATCACCATAGAAGATTTGAGATGGTGTTTCACCCTGCAGAACCCTGGTAGGTGATCGATTCAATTGGTAAGTAGTACATCTAACTGCTTCACCCCAAAGATGCTTTGGTAGATTAGTATCAACAAACATTGCACTTACTTTATCATGGAGAGTCTTATTCAGTTGCTCAGCAACTCCACACTGCTGAGATGTGTATGCATGAACAATACCATTTTTATAGAGAAAATCTTTAAGTTTGTTCTATATTCCAAACCATTGTCAGTTCTTAATCGACTAACATTAAGGTTTTTTCGCTTTTTCGCTTTCATAATTTGAATGAACACCATTAGTTTTGCTTCAGCTTCTGATTTTGTTTTTAGAAGAGATATATGAACAAATTGTGAAAAATCATCAATTATAGATAGGTAATAACTTTCATCATCTGATGTTGATGGACTTACTGGTCCCCATATGTCGCTATAAATTTGTTCGCCAATCCTGGTTGACCGTGGGTGTTTGACAGGCTTAGAGGGTAACCTTGTTGCTTTTCCCTTTTGACATGAGTCACACTCCTCTTTAGATTCAATATTTTAAGACCCTGTCTGTTCAGATGGCCTAATCTTAAATGCTACAAATTTGATCTTTTAGACTCAGATGAATCACTTGTAAGATAGGCTCTAGATTTCAAAGTATTTCTCAGTTTGAAAATGACAATAAACAGACCATTAATGACATTACGACTAATAATATAAGTGCTCTTCTTTGTTATGCTCACTCTACCTTTTTCAAATAAGACTTAATAACCAGCTTGCTTTATACACTGAACTGAGTGTAAATTATATGGTAGGTTCTCAACAATAAAGGTAAGTGCTTCAATAGTTATAGGTGTAGTACGTATCCCCTCTACTTAATGAAGTAGTAATGGTTTGAGGTAACTAAGAGCTTACCTTGCTTAGTTGAAACTATAGTTTGACCATTGGCTACCTTTAAAGTTACTGGAACAATTTCAACAACATTGGCCATATATGGTTCCATTGAGCTACATACTAAATTATTCCTAAGTCCAAAATAAAATTAACCTCACCATTTGATTTCGGTAAACAAAGCAATGAAAGAAATACTTGAATTGCTACTCTCTTCTTCTTCAGCTGTTAGCGTTATTTTGATAGTTAGATTTCGGCTTATTCCATTCACCTCGAGAACTTCCACCTTGGTAGAAGTTACCTCTTCTAGGTCTATTACTATTCAACCTGTAGTTGTTGGCTTTATAGTTATTACTATTTTTGGGACAATCAGATAGCAAATGATCAGTACTTCTGCATTTGAAATATTTAGGCTCAAATCTAGAACTCTGGCTAAAAATAAAATAGCAATTATCATGTGGAACACTTTTAGTCTGAAATCCTTTGCTATTTAAAAGTTTTAGCTCTACATCTAACAACTCCCTTTTAACAAAATCCAAGTCTGATGTAGTTTCAAGTACTGCAATGACAGTATCAAACTTTTTTGGAATTGTAATTAACAAATGACTAACTTTGTCATCATCATCTAGCTTAGCGCCAGTAGCTTCCAGATCTCTTATTAAGCTATGACATTTTACGAAATTGTCATGTAGGCTAGTGTCCTCTTCACACTTTAAAGTTAATAGTTGTCTTCTAATATATCATTTGGAAAGAGTGCTTTTACATTCAAAAACAGTTTTCAAAGATTTAAACATGTCATAAGCTGTAGAACAATCTGCCATATTCTAAATGCTTGTCTGTCAAACACTGAACAATAACAGACTTAGCCTTAGCATCTTTGACATTAAATTCATTTTGTGCTTTTGTTTCAAGTGAAGTGACATCAGTTGCTTGAAGAGCAATATCATTCACATTTTTCCTATCTAAAATGCACTCAACACGAAATTTACAGTTGGAAAAGCTACCAGTTAACTGAGGCAGATTTTGGACAAAAACAATGTCAATAATATTGTAACTTACTAAGAGGCTACTTATGGCCAGTTGACGTTGTGTAAATATAAAATACATCTTCATAATAAAATAAACTTCATAAGCATTATTCAACTCACTAGTTTATGGAATCTTGGCCCATACCCTATAGAAATAAAATTATTAAATACTAACAGAGTCCATTCTCATTTTATATTAATTAATTAGGTAAAAATAAAAAAAGACATCTTTTACATGATCAAAGGAGAACAACAACTGTTTAGTAATCAGAATATTTATGACAAATATACAAAGCATAATAAATAAACATAGTGTACTAAACTATTTATTCTCAGGCTACTAAATAGCCTTAGCTAATTATAACCTAGTTATTTAATATATTTAAACAGTAATGTATTATTATTGTGTGTAATGTAGTTCAGTCAGGAGCTCCCTTTTAAACTATAAAAATTTATAACCAAACAAGTAGACCTGGACCATGGATTGGTTATGTGCAGTAGCTAATCGACAGTTTAAAATGTTGGTAACTGAGTAGCACATTCTGCCTGAAGCTATCAATGCTCGCTATTCTCCGACCACCCAATTGCACACCTTGTTGTTGTTGTCAGTACGCATGAAAGTTACTAAGATAGAAGTGTTTTCCATTCCTTCAACACTTGAAACCACTAACCTTGTTCCAGCTCATCCTTGGTCAGCGTAACATTACTGAGAGAGTATATGCTTACTCAGCAAATTTTGACTACTTAATATTATCTTCTCAATCTATGCAGAATGAGCCAGGTTCTCTTAACTGGCTAGTGCAATGTTACACTACATTTACCTTAGTTATTACTATTAATGCTGCTCTAAGTTTTGTTTAGTTGTAATATTACTGTTATATATTATGAATTGAGAACATCAAGAATTATCTGGCTGTTGCACTGAGTTGTGTTATCTCTCAGTGTTTATTAACATTACAGCTGTGTTTGTGTTTCAAATTTCATTGTTCAGTGATTTATAGTGGTTTATATAATAGCCAACTAAATAATTAATTTATACAATGACATTATCTTTGCTAAAAGCACAATATTTGATCATCAAACTTTTAATAGAAACTTAGCCCTCATATATTTTTTTTTTTATGTAGTGTTTTACAAACTATTCTTAGTTAATTATTTTGTGAATATTTTGGTACCAAATATATTCAACAACATTCATTATATTTTTATGTTAAACCCTCACAAAACACGATAGTGTTATATTATGACAATATATACAAGTATTTTTGGAGGCATATCCAGAAAAATTATATTATTTTTTACATCGCCAAATTAAGATTTAAAATATCAAGTTGTTGCACCAATTTGGTTATTCAAATGATACAGAATTTGTATGTCTTATTTTAATTTTTTCTGATTAATTTTAATATGTGCAGCAACTAGACAGTCTGCTATCAGAGCATGTGATGGCTCTCCACTCCGGAGTCAAGCAGACCTCAGACATCCTGTCAGTAGCCAGCGTACATTCGCAGTTGCCTGACTCCGAAGTGCCCCTTAGGTAATGCAGAAATACCAAGTTAATAATTTAGTTATCTATATTACTGTAAATTAGAGCAACAATCAACTAATTTTGATGATGTAACCAACATTTTTTTTGTTTTTCATTTATCAAGTTGTACCAACATTTCTATATTAAGTTATACATTTATACCACCAGGTATAAAATATGTATAAGAAGTTTGCTGAACAACCTCTTCAAATAAATAGAACTTATTTATTTCTAAGATATATTCCAAATAAATATGTTACAATCTTGAGACAGTACATCAGGAATCTTGTAATTGGTATGTAATCTATAAATTGGTCGGTAGCGTAGTTGGTTAAATCCCAGCTTCATGTGCTAAAGGTTCTCAGTTCGATCCTAATTAGAGTCATATTACATTTTGAAAAGGATCAGCTGATAACCACCGGCTGTTCATTTGTCATTGGTCATAGAATTAATGACACTTTCTAAGGAATAGTCGGCCTTAGTTTGTAACAATGACTACATTCGCTCATCTACACTCATCACACTCATTCGAAATCCATATTCGCCCATATCTTGACGATCGGCGTCTTATGAATAAATAAAAATAAATAAAATAAAAACTTGTAAAAGGTGTTGATGTTATAATAGTCTGTATTGTACTTTTTTATTCCGTCTAT
This sequence comes from Stictocephala bisonia, assembly GCA_035578905.1. NCBI lineage: Eukaryota > Metazoa > Arthropoda > Insecta > Hemiptera > Membracidae > Stictocephala > Stictocephala bisonia. Next base: position 110,286 of record JAQJVL010000811.1, read on the forward strand.
CATGTAAATCATCATTTTTATATCTAAAATTTCTTAAGACAGAAAAGTGCTTCATGAAATTTTATTATAATTGGAGATACATGAGATATTGGAAAATATGTAAGAAAAATATTATTTATATTGAAATATTTAGGTTAATATCTAATAATATATAATTAATAATAAGGGATAGAGCTATTGTTGAAACAATAGGGGATTAAAACAGTTATTGTTGGAAGCTCCAACAATAACTGTTTTAATGAATGAAAATGCTTATCGTGTGATGAATACTAAAAACCATTACTGTTGAATCTTATGACAGATGCGACTGCACTAATCCTAAATATATTATTGGATGAAAATTTTATTAACTTTAGATATATATGTAAGCAAAATACCACTGATTGACTTATCATAGACCTCCAAAACTGTATGCATAACTGACTTGATATTTTGATGAATGCAGATTTTGTATCATTGAGGTGCAATATGAAAGAGGTTTTAAAAATTCTAATCATAAAGGGTGATAATGGCTCTTAAACAAAATGTTTTCTTCCATAAGGATAAATTTTCAAATAGTTCAATTAAATTAGAAAAAAAACTTAAAAACAAAAACAATGATGTACCGATGCTTCAAGTATCAAACAAAGTAACTAACTCTCCACACTATTTTTAGTGCTGCAATCACATCCAATTCTAAAAATTAATTCTGTTACTGTCTATGGTATAAGTAGCAGTACTACTAAACTTCTAATGTTAATGCCACATATCGAGGCTGAAGGTATGTGAGCAAGGAGTGACAGGGTAGCAAGCAAAGTGTGCTGGGGTATTCCCAAGCATATTTATACACATGCCAATAATCATATTGGTTAATAATGGATATAAAAATAAATTTTACTATTATTTTGCTATAATATTCAATTTGCTATAATATGTCCAAAGCCTATATCGGAATATAACAATCTTTTTAGCTATTGAAACTTTGTACACACATTTTAAAAATATTAAATAATATTCAATAGTAGCCTAAATCTACTAGATTATAATAATACTCTGGAAAGTACTATAAAACAGCATAATAAACAATAATGCAAATGTTGACGCATAACACCTGACATGATGAGTGTAAGTGAAGTAACCACCCATTCGCCCAAACACGTTCAGTGGTATTTACCCACCCACTAACCCAAAAACGTACAGTGGTATTGACAAAAAAGAAAGGAATTGTTTTTATCTTCATTCGTTAATTACCATTTGGTTTGCTGTCAAATGGCCAAAACATATCTTAAAATATTTGTACTATATTGTATTTTTTTAAATTCAGAATGTAATTTTCTCTTCACAGTGAACGTCTGAAGTTGCACGGTGAGCCTGTAGACCTGTTGCCACATGTATTACTGCGCAAGTACATTGCCTATGCCCGCAAGTATGTGCCATCACCACGACTCTCCTCTGCTGCTGCTAAAGTACTTCAACACTTCTATCTAGAGCTCAGACGGCAACATCAGACCCTTGACGCTACTCCCGTCACTACTCGTCAGCTGGAGTCCCTCATACGTCTCACACAGGTGGGACTGTTACTATTCTCTTATGATGATGGAGCATTAGAATTAGACAAAAAATGTACTGCGGTAACTCTATATATATATCTCTGATGAGCTCCCTTGGTTATTATTTCAGGTTCATTTAGAGTCACAATTATCATATTTAGTAGTAATGAAAGGAAAGGAAAGCAGCATACCTGATAAACTTGGTAGACTGGTACACTGTAGATAGACACAATCACATAATAAATATTTCGGAGCCACTGACCTCTTCTTCTAAGAAATACTTCACTATTCATTTCTTTGTGATGTGATTGTGCCTCTATCTACATTGTACCAGTTTACCAGGAATGCTGCTTTCCTTTCATTACTACTGAAATCCTAGGCCTAGTGCCCCAAATTTTACTTGGAAATATCACATTTAAAGTATCCAAAACACCTCGGTTATGCTTGTAGCCACTGTTTTGTTTTTTACTTTTGAATTTATTTCTCAAAAACAAAGAGGTGTATTAAGCTGGAATGTTGTATGGTCCTTTATAACATAAACATCCATTTTGAGAAAATTATCAGTTTTCATGTATCAAAAGTTTCAAAATGGTGACCATTTAAAATGTTAAATATCTAATAACTCATAAACCAATAATTATATAAAAAACTACATAAAATATTATTTGTAGCAAATTAAATTACAAATCCAATGATATAACGTTTTTAACATGATGAGAAATAACAAAGAATAGATAATTTATGTGACAATGCAATATGCTAGTACAATGGTCAACACACATGTAACAGCTGATAATAAAGCAGTTTGTTTCATTGCTGACAAATCACCTGTTTACTTCAGATTACATCTGTATATTGTAAATGTTATGTGGCAATAAAGAATTTGAATTTAAAGTAATGTGTGATATTATTAAATCAGTTGACTGGTACAACAATAAAGTTTATACAAACATCTGATTTAAGACTATGAAATATACTTTTTTGTTATTGAGGTATACATTTAAAAGTAAACAAAAAAATAAAAAATGCTGCAAGGATAACCAAGGTATTTTGGATTCTTTGAATATGATATTTGTCATTCTAAATTAACCAGAAACAGTACAAGAGTACAAAAAGAGAGATTATCAGAGAGTTCAGATATATATCACCCTGTGTGTATATATATATATATATATATAGAATAAAGTGATCAATCAACTATTCAGATTGTGACTATATGGAAACCGTCCAATCCTGATCATATTGAAGTAAAGATAGCTTAGTCTTTAGCGAAAAAATCAGGTAGATTGCACAATTCCATCCATGAAATAAAAGCACAGTTCAACCTTGATTATCCGGCCTCGCTTTATCCGGCAGTCTGTGTCATCCGGTTCAGCAAGTAGACAACAATAAAAATTATTTACAAGATAAAATTACAATTAATCAGAAGCGCCTTTCAGTTTCTAAACATAAATGTCATACACGAGAATTTCGGTTTTGCATTTTGCCAAATGCAGGCGCTGTACTGACTAGTCACCCTCTCTGGACAAGCAGTCACTTGTTACTGCGTAATAATTTAAAATGCGCCTGAAGATCCGAGCTGGCAATGTTGTTTACTTTTGTTCAGTGTGGCTGGCTGGAAGAGTCCATTTCGCGAGTGGGGAAAATGAACAGTTCATTTTACGTACACACCCTTTCTTTCATAATGTATTGTAAAGCAGCTTCAAATTTGGTGATTATGAAATGAAATGGTTTATTGTCACAGAAAATTACATTAGTGTTAAACAGATAATCTGCTACTAACTGGTGACTCGTCAATTGTTACAAAACTACTAACCTAAAGAATTAATAAAGAAGAAATAACAAAATAAAGAGGTTAAAGCACCAACTAATCAATAATTTATACGCAATAACATACTTAATAAATTATTTTTGAGTGTATCTAAAATATAACGACCTCGTGATAAACATTGTTTGTTTCATTACAATTGCTGCAGAGTGCGTAGCGTGACGTGCAATTGTAGGCGTCCCACTTACGTGTGCTGTCTGTTATCAGTTACTGCGTGTTTCTCCAATAAAACCATGTTATTTATGACTTGTGTTTTATCCGGCTTTTATCATATCCGGCGTGACCTTCGCCACATTAGGCTGGATAAGCGAGATTGGTCGGTAGCGTAGTTGGTTCAATCCCAGCTTCATGTGCTAAAGGTTCTCAGTTCGATCCCAATCAGAATCAATACATTTTGAGAAGGATCAGCTAATAATCACCGGCTGTTCATTTGTCATTGGATTATTAATTAATGACAGTTTCTAAGGAATAGTTGGCCTTAGTTTGTAACAATGACTACATTCGCTCATCTACACTCACCACACTCATTCGAAATCCATATTCGCCCATATCTTGACGATCGGCGTCTTATAAATAAATAAACAAAAAAAAATAAATAAATTGTACTGTTTTGCGGTACACATGTCCTGCAAATGAAGGTGCATCCAGTATTGTTTACAATCCTTTTATTGTTACTAAAATTATGTTTCTTGCCATTTCCGTATATATAGAATTTGGCATTAGGCACAACGTTTCCAGCGCAATATTATTTGCAACCTTATCACCAGGGGCCTGTTTAACAAAAATCACTAGTTACATATCCACCAGTAAATTTGTACAAACCTGTAAAAATATCAGTTACAGGTGTTTCACAAACATAAAGTAATAAGTCTGGTAGTAACCAGTAATAATTACTGATTCACAAGTACAATTTCACCAATTCACTACTGTGTTTTTTGACATTGTTACAAGTTATAAGTCTACACTTGTTAAATGTAAACATATTTTTAACCTATACTGAAACATAGGTAAATTTTCTAAGAGATCTTGTTACAATGTTTACTTTTTTGTGCTTAGTTTTTTTTACTCAATTATTGTTTAAATACTGAATTTCTTTGCTTTATTACTTTTTTTGCAGATATAACGAGTTGCAATTCTCACTATTCAGGGTGTTTCACAACAACCTTCACAAAATTTGGGAAATTATTCCTTAGGTAAAAATAGACTCATAAAAATAGGTCCTTTTCAGTTTTATTTGGCATCTACAGCCGGACATTCTTTTTTTTTCAATATATCATGTATTTAACAGACCTTTTGGCCTGAAAATTATCAAATAGTGACAATATTTATATATACTTATTATTTTTGTAAAACTTTTACATCTAGATAGAGGAGACAATTTTGAAGATGCCAAAAGGTGAGACAATTTCTCAGACAAACTGCTACCTGAAAATATCTTAGTGTACCTTAAATTCCTAAATAATAATAAAACATATTTAGTTAAAAATCATTGCTCAGTTTTGATGGGTTACTATGAGAACAAAGTCAGTCGGATTGGGATGCAATTGCATCAAAAGTTGTTAAATATTAAATAGAGCAACATCCAGTTAATCAATTAAAATAAAACATAATGATAAATACAATACCAACTATTTATGTAAATGAGTCAATAATCGCTCTTGCTTACAATATAAATAATAATTGTTGAATTAATTTTTTAAATAAATATAATTAAAAAATATAATTTTTATTTATTTTTATAAATTATAAAAATTATTATTCAATCAATAAGTTTTAAATAATCAGGCAATAAGAACAGTTAGGTTTATTTAAATTTGTTAATGACTATTACATTTAATTATTATTATTAACTCAGTTTTAAAGTAGAACTTCAATATCTATGCAACTGTAAACAATAAATTAAACTTGTAACAGTAATCAGCTGACTTGTAACATTTAGTTACAACTGTGACTTTTCATTGTTAAAGTAACAAGTGTTTTCAAGAAACACTTGTACTACAACTACCTGTACTAGTGAAATGGTGAATATGTAACTTTTGTGAAACAGGCCCCAGTAACTCAGCTAAAATGTGAACTACAAGGTTCTTCCATTTTTAGCCATTATTAAAACAATAGAACAACACGTGTTTACACTACACATAATATGAACACAACATAATAAACTACAAAGAAAATGAACACAAAGGAACAGAAGAAATAGACGCTAAAAATTTTATAAGATAAACTCCGTGTCATTGAACAATTAGATTCTAGTGAATCTCCAAAAAAGATTTCTTCAGAGTAGGAGTGAGAACAAGCACTGTAAGTGATAACAAAATTTACACACATTTCTCTATTTATCCTGTGTTCGTTTCAATATACTAAAATCCATAGCCTAAATTTTAGTCTTAGGTCATAAACTTTTTTTTAAGAATCGATATAATTATAAAAGTGCAGGCAGCATCTAATCATTGATGTTTCAAATATCATCAGTCCTCGCACAGACCACTTAACCTTGAATTCCGGCGTTTATGGAATTAATTCCAACCGGATTAATTCGCCATCATATTGATCCGGATAGTCACGAGTCCACTGTATTAAATGTGATTGTTAGATATAATTAGATTTATGTAACCTCAGGTCAGAACATTTATTTTAAAAGTAAGTTTTTTAAAAAGAATTTATTTTTGTTACATAGGCACGTGCTAAGTTAGAGCTGCGTGAGGAGGCAACAGAGAGTGACGCGGTGGATGTGGTGGAATTGATGAAATGGAGTATGGTTGATACTTTCATTGATGAATTTGGAGCACTAGACTTCCAGCGCTCCATGCATGGATCAGGCATGAGTTCCAAGAATCAGGTGAGAATGAGTTACAGGTAAATGTTGTAGCTGTGAAGTGCTAGGTTTTTTATACTTAAGTTACTCTGAATTTGGTGGTTATTTATTTTAAAATTAGGTTTGTACTTAGCCATCATGTAGAAACTCGCAATAGTCAGGAAGTTGGCTCATGGTGAATATAGTAAGAATTTCCTGAAGTTGCAAGATGACTTGCTAGTCAGATAATACTAAAGTTCAAGTTTAATGTTAAAGCAATGAGCTATCTATAAGATTAAAAATTATTATAAGATAATAAATATTCACATCGTCAAACATATTTTCAACTCATCCAGATTATTAGATCGGATTTGTTGAACTATGAATAAAGATGTTTTGAAATGATATGTCATAATATTTAAAAAGGATATACCGTACTCGTAAGATTCTTGTTTTTTCTTGGTTTAAGGTTGGAAGGTACTTTAAAATAAATGGGAATTTGTCAAAATTTCTTTTCTTTATTTTCTCAACCAAAATATTTTAGTATTAAATTGTCTGTATCAGTTAGATTTGGACTTCTATACAAAATTGATAAATTGCTGTATTTACCAAAATTGCAAGAAAAAATGAGAAATTAATCTTGACTCTGCGGGGAAGTGCACTTACCCATTTGACCATCAGTTTAATTTAAATTATTCCATGGAGCAATGGTAATACAGCCAAATTTATCATATTTATTTAGATTATATTAAAATTAATATATGTAAAATATAACTCATGTAAATTTAATTTATAGAAAAGTATTGCTAGCTTTAGAAACCACATCTCTGTATACTTTCCAACTAAGATCGTAATGTTAAATTCCTTCCCTATTAAAATTAATGTATAATCTTATTATATAATTAAAAAACTCAAGTATAAAAGAAGGTTCAAATGATCTCAAATCAATTATAAATGTAGGTGTATACTCACCATGCTTCCACACAATGATGTCAAAACGTTCCAGTGTACTGTTTCACCTCCATTTTTTTTTAAACTAGAAGCATTGATTAAAAAAAGTAAACTGAAGGTTTTGATACTACTTAAAACTGAATATGCAAGAAATGTTTATAAATATTACAATACACTCTCTCATGAGATATAATTGATTGGTACGTAAATTGTATGGTTCCATTGTGACAAATAAAATAGGATAAACCACTAATTAAACATGAAATAATAATGGTTGTACAGACAAATTTATGAAAACAGCTCTATTCTTCAGAATGAAATATTTCAATCTGTCACTTTGAAAATGGTCTAATCTAGTATATTATCATTCATCAACCCTTAAAGATATGACCATGCCAAAAATTATTATTTTCCAATGTCAACAAATCGTCTTATTATCATTTACAATTATGTGTATAGGAAAATATTGGCCCAAGAATAAGCTAATTTAACTGTTTATCTGTTGAGTCTGATAAGATTTAAAGTCTTGAAATACCTCCTGAAAAATTTTCTAAAGTAACTGAGTGTGTTCTTTCTACCAGCCCTTCATTTAAGTGTTAGTGCCTTAAACCATTGCGGATTGCGTTATTGATCAAGTAGGTCTTTAAACAACATTTCACTTATCTACTAGCCGCTGCAGTTTCTACGACATATTCTTTATGAAATTATTGAATTTAATATCACTGCACTCAAAACAACTTTTTTGTAATAGTTGATCTATTTCTGACGACTGAAAATTACGCTTCATGCTTAGTATACAACAAGAGCAATATGAAACTAATAGCCAAGCTTTTAATTTAGTAAACTAACAGACAATAACAGGTTATACCCCAACACCACAACCACTCTACAAAGAAACTATAAACATTTGGTAAGAGCAAACTAAATAAAGAAGCACGGTACAACCCTGAATTGTCAACAATCTACAATCAGTCAAATCTGGAAATAAAAATCTAAAAAGGATTCAATCTCTGATTGAGTTGTTTGAACCAATTTAACAAAACCTACATTTAGGTTGAATTGTCTTAGTCTTCATAATTCTTTTTAATTAAATAAAAAGTAATAATTTAATTAACCTAAAAATGCAAAGTGCAAGCGTGAAATCGACATGCGTGAAAGACCATACATAAACTTCCTTATTTACTTCAATAACAATAAACACACATTTTTATTTATTTGTTTTTTTTTTTTTTTAATTCAGAGCACTCAGAAATTGAAAAAGAATGAGGTTTCCAAGACCAACGAATTCGAAAAATGCTTATAATCAACTCATATGTGTAATGGAAAACCTGAATGAATAATTTTTTGACCAAATTTTAAGGAATTTTTCCATGTGGTCTTTTTAGCACGAGCTTAAAGGGTCAAACTAATATAATTTACAATAAACATTAGGTAATTGAAAGTATTATCTAAGGTTGAAGGTAAGGACTTTTTTTATATTAAAACAATATTAAATTAACAATAAATGTTACTGTTTCAGGCAAAGAAATTCATAAATGCCTTACAAAAGAAAGCTGATCTTCAAGCAAAGTCTGTATTCTCAGTAACAGAGATGAAAGAAATCGCTTTACTGGCTAAAATACAAGTAGGAGATTTCTACACTTTTGTTTCCAATTTAAATACACAAGGATTTCTTATTAAGAAAGGAAAACAGCTATATCAGCTAATGTCTGTTGATTATTAGTCATAACTTTATTATATTGTCTTAATAATTATTGTTCGATGAAATCCAATTCTGATTGTTCGGTGAAAATGTATAATTTTCATCAAAAAGATTGTTTATAATAATAATATTATCGAAACATGTGTACTTAAAAATATTTTGCCATTTTAAAAGTAAGTTGTTATAATATGTTATTACTACCATTATGTATTAGTTTCTAGTCATTTAAACTTAAGTGTTAAGCATCAAGTAATGTTGGCATTTTTGTTAACCAATAAATTATATTTTTATAAAACATTATGAAGAAGTGTATTTTAATCCTCCCTAGAACCAACCAGTTGAGCATGTTACTCTGGGTTTAAATGAATGAAATGAACACAATTTCAAAGATGCAAACTGTTCAATAGGTTTAGGTTAAGTAAAGTTTAACATTCTTGGTTATTAAACGTTAGCAAAAGATAATATTTGCCTCCTCCACAACCAATCTTCTAGCGTTTTGAATAGGCATAATCATGTAACAAGTATTTAGTTAACAACTTTCTTAACTACTGTTATATTATGATGCATATATGTTTTCATAATCAAATTATAAAATCGTTACGCAAAATAATAAAACTTCAATACTACATAATTTTCAAAGTCTATTCATACTTGTAGCACTAATAATTGATATACTGATGGATTCAAATAAGTATACATGTTATATATAACTCATGTAGCCATAAGTTATATTAAGTTATATAAAATGTTAAAATAATACATACTCTTATTTGTATTTTTACCTATTTTAATCTTCATATTGAAGGATTTTATAAGTTTTTAATCAAACAAACAAAATTGCCAGTTGACAATATTTTAAAATTTGTAATTTATCTGTGTGAATTTTAATCTTATGAAATTGAAGGTGTTGCATGCTTTTCTTATTTATAGTAAACAAAATATATTACAATGATAATGTTTTATAATAGTTCTAGTCATTGTTTAAACTGACTCAAGGGCCGTCCCTAAATTACATAACGCCTTTAGGGGGATTTTCGTCACCGTTATGGGGAAGGCTGGATTTCTACACAGAGTTACATAACTATTAAACCTCAACAATTGGTTTGAATTCATTCAAAAAATTTGATAGTTTTTCCCAAAACTACAAGATTTTTGAAAATATTTTAAAGTTAGTAATATGTTCTCCCGCCATTATAAAATAAGCAAAACAAAATCAAAATAATGACTATCATTAATCACAATATGCATTAAAAAGGATGACAACAATTGGAGGGAGTTGGTGACAGCGTTATATAATTTTTTAGGGGTGTTAGGTAATATCGTTACAAGTCTGTTACCGGGGAGGGGGTCTGAAGAGCCTTATTTTAGTGTTACATAATTTAGTTGGCTCCTTACTTATTAGTTGGCCCATTATTAACAAATTAAACGTATGTAAAGCCAAGACTCAGCCTACAACATACACCATATTCAAGCCTAAACCTCATCTGTCCTGTCATGACTTTATGAGGTATATATAAACCTAGAAAGCAATTCTAATGAGCAGTGTTCAAGATTTAAATATGGCTACACTTAACTGTGAGAACAGCAACTTCTGTACAGCTGGTCAGAAGACTTACTGAAAAAAAACGGCATGCAAACCTCAAGCAGAAAGCAGCCACGTACATAAATTAGACCCTCCACCTGCAAAATAATCAATGATTTTAGTTTTTTTTAGTCAGTGTGTCCTTTCAGGAGAGAGGACCACGATTCATAATGACTTGAAGAGCAGTTGTCAAATATTCCTTTTGTTAGTGTCATCATCATGTAGCAAGCTAAGTTCTATTCATGGATGAGGAAAAAAACCAAAAGCAGATTTTTTTAAATGGCTAACTGAACAAAATTAAAAATTTTCTGATAATACTCTTATTGAAGAATTTAGGGCAGAAATGAATAGAGAGCGCTAGAAATATTCCTCTTTCTTTTAAACGTTGAAACTGCTAAACAGCATTGAGTGACTTACTGAGACCGCCTCCTTATCACTGCAAGCTGAACCCAATAGAGCTCGTCTCGAGCCAAGTGAAACGAAACTTAGCAGTGAACAATACTAAATATAACAAAAACTTGATGATGCAACCGATCAGTGATGTCTTAAAAGATATTAGCAAAAACAATGGTCTAGGTCAGGGGTCGGCAACTATATTTGGGTGGGGTCCAGACATATTTAAAAATAAGTTTGGGGAGGTCCAGGAAAAACTAAACTAAACTTCGTTATACGCCTCCATCAAATTAATCAAATCAAATTAACGCTCAAATCAATCTATTGTTGATTATAGAATATATAAGTTTGGGTTTTGACTATCATAAATAAATAATAATAATGTTCATAGAAGAGTAACAAACTAAATAACAACAAATAAAAATATTCAAAACATTGCAATATCTGATTGTAAAAATGAACTAAAAACCTAACATAACCTAAATAAGCAGCTCTACTAGATTTACTTCTTTCAGAGTGTCATTAAGTTTCCCACAAAGAGCTACCTGGTTTGTTATGAATTGCTAAGATAGTAGTTACGCATTCTTTTCTTTGATTCGCTTTGTAAGCTTCCTTTCTTTGCCGACCATAGCCCATCAGTTGGCCGACCATAAAATGTTTTCTTTACCCCATTAGTTGGCAGAGACACCATTTTATCGTAACTAATGTTTGATTTGTCATGAAGTCATCAACAGTCAGTCTGGAATAGATTTTCTCTAAGAGTCTGGCCTGACTGCAAGCAATTCTTCCATTAATATTTTATTTTCAATATCATAAAACCTCAACAAAATAGACATTTGTTCGTCGTCAACAATATAACATGATTCATCAAGTGCTGTGGCGTAGCAAGGTGCCTTTTGTAGAAGTTCTAGCAAACTCCTTTTATTGTCTCCAGCCAATATTTCGGTTCTTCTTGTATTGCTTTTAGCCGACGATGGAATGCCTTGAAATGCGCCAAAACGTCCTTTTAATCTTCAAAAAGTGCTGTGACCACTCCTATCATATATTCTTTTACTATCTAAGAGTCAGAAAATGGCTTCTGGTGTTTATTGAGCGTCCAACATACATGAAAAGCTGCGTCTGCAGATTTTCCTAGCTCGCTTATACTTCGAACTAGTATGGATGTAACATTCTTCAAGCTCGTTTCTTGCTGGATATATAATTTAATGTTATAAGATGTAACAAACACTCCAGTAAATAGTTTTTTAATTTTGTTAAGCCTTTCGGTAACAAAGTTACCATCTTCAGACATACAAAGGTAACAAAGTATGTGTGTCTGAAAAAGGCCTAACGAAATTTAAAAATTATTTACTGGAGTGTTTGTTTCATCTTATAACATTAAGTAGTATAAGATGTGCTTTTTTTGTAAAAAGCTAGATGCTACTTGAAACTTTCCTGGCGAGTTTCACTTCCCAGACGAAAATTTGGATGAAACTGCTAATGGATCGTTTCACGCCTTTTTAAATTAGTACTTTTAATAAGAGCGACAGTTTTATTGCATATTAGGCAAACTGGAACAGCGCTGGGTATATCAAGAAGCGTAAAACAATACTGTTTAGGTCATTCAGTCAAAACATTTATATTTTCACTATCAACTTTACGCTTTTTATGATCCATATCGATAAAAAATAAAAATCAGGAGCAGCGACAATAATTACTAAATAGTTTGATGTACAGTACTAATGAGGCTGGGCAAGCTAAGCTGGGGTGGTGTTGCCAACTCGACGGTGACAATCAAACTTAGGAAAAGGCTCGTTAAAATTATATTTATAATCTATGTGATTGAGATATTAAAATATTTTTAGCGGTCCAGTCTTTGACCTTCCGCGGTCCGGACATGGACCGCGGTCCGCCAGTTGCCGACCGCTGGTCTAGGTGCTAGGTATAGCGAACATAATGAAGAAATAAAGGAGAAAATGTGGAAAAATACATATAACCTGCAAGATAATATGGAATCCTCAATAATCAGCTTAACTACATCACATAATTCTGATAACCTAAGTGATAAAGGTGGAGAGGACAGTGCGATGTATAGTATTTGACCAGTCAGTAAGTCTAGTGCTCTGAGTGGGAGGTATTATGAATAGGCTACAACAGTGTTTGGGAGAGAAACTTATGATTCAATTAGGTAGCTGACCTGTCAGTAAGTAGGTTTAGAGCCTTCACAAAGTAGATATTGTGAGTAGATAGAGCAGGGGAGACGCTTATGACTCAGTTACGTAGCTGAATTGTCAGTAAGGAAGTCTAGTGCTCCAAGTGGAAGTTATTATGAGTAGGCTACAGCAATATGTGGCGGAGACTCAATTATGACTCAATTATGTAGCTGACTTGTCAGTAAGGAAGTCTAGTGCTCCAAGTGGAAGTTATTATGCGTAGGCTACAGCAATGTGTGGTGGAGACTCAATTATGACTCAATTACGTAGCTGACTTGTCAGTAAGGAAGTCTAGTGCTCCAAGTGGAAGTTATTATGAGTAGGCTACAGCAATGTGTGGCGGAGACTCAATTATGACTCAATTACGTAGCTGACTTGTCAGTAAGGAAGTCTAGTGCTCCAAGTGGAAGTTATTATGCGTAGGCTACAGCAATGTGTGGTGGAGACTCAATTATGACTCAATTACGTAGCTGACTTGTCAGTAAGGAAGTCTAGTGCTCCAAGTGGAAGTTATTATGCGTAGGCTACAGCAATGTGTGGTGGAGACTCAATTATGACTCAATTACGTAGCTGACTTGTCAGTAAGGAAGTCTAGTGCTCCAAGTGGAAGTTATTATGAGTAGGCCACAGCAATGTGTGGCGGAGACTCAATTATGACTCAATTACGTAGCTGACTTGTCAGTAAGGAAGTCTAGTGCTCCAAGTGGAAGTTATTATGAGTAGGCCACAGCAATGTGTGGCGGAGACTCAATTACGTAGCTGACTTGTCAGTAAGGAAGTCTAGTGCTCCAAGTGGAAGTTATTATAAGTAGGCTACAGCAATGTGTGGTGGAGACTCAATTATGACTCAATTACGTAGCTGACTTGTCAGTAAGGAAGTCTATTGCTCCAAGTGGAAGTTATTATGCGTAGGCTACAGCAATGTGTGGCGGAGACTCAATTATGTAGCTGACTTGTCAGTAAGGAAGTCTAGTGCTCCAAGTGGAAGTTATTATGCGTAGGCTACAGCAATGTGTGGTGGAGACTCAATTACGTAGCTGACTTGTCAGTAAGGAAGTCTATTGCTCCAAGTGGAAATTATTATGCGTAGGCTACAGCAATGTGTGGCGGAGACTCAATTATGACTTAATTACGTAGCTGACTTGTCAGTAAGGAAGTCTAGTGCTCCAAGTGGAAGTTATTATGCGTAGGCTACAGCAATGTGTGGTGGAGACTCAATTATGACTCAATTACGTAGCTGACTTGTCAGTAAGGAAGTCTAGTGCTCCAAGTGGAAGTTATTATGCGTAGGCTACAGCAATGTGTGGCGGAGACTCAATTATGACTCAATTACGTAGCTGACTTGTCAGTAAGGAAGTCTAGTGCTCCAAGTGGAAGTTATTATGCGTAGGATACAGCAATGTGTGGTGGAGACTCAATTATGACTCAATTACGTAGCTGACTTGTCAGTAAGGAAGTCTAGTGCTCCAAGTGGAAGTTATTATGCGTAGGCTACAGCAATGTGTGGTGGAGACTCAATTATGACTCAATTACGTAGCTGACTTGTCAGTAAGGAAGTCTAGTGCTCCAAGTGGAAGTTATTATGCGTAGGCTACAGCAATGTGTGGTGGAGACTCAATTATGACTCAATTACGTAGCTGACTTGTCAGTAAGGAAGTCTAGTGCTCCAAGTGGAAGTTATTATGCGTAGGCTACAGCAATGTGTGGCGGAGACTCAATTATGACTAAATTACGTAGCTGACTTGTCAGTAAGGAAATCTAGTGCTCCAAGTGGAAGTTATTATGAGTAGCCCTCCTCTCCAGCATACCTGCCAACCAGTCCCCACCCCACCACCTGTTATAAAGCTGGTAGGCCACTTGCCGATTTCAGTCTCAGAGAAACCACTGAGGATGCCACATCACAGTATGGGAGAAACGTCTGGTCATCTTGTAAATATTGTAGATAGTACCTTGACGCGGTTGTCACCGGAAACTGTAGATTCTAGTTATGACACCGGCCGCTTAAGCCTAAGTTCTAAAATTAATGAAATAGTAGACCCCTAATACAATTTTTTGTAAAATGGTTAATATATGAAATGGATAAGTTGAATGTATGATCTATATATTTGTTTAGTTCTCTAAATGTTCAGAAACATAATTGTTTGTGTTAATTTGCGTCTTTAGTAAGTTATGTGGTTTGATTTAAATTGTTGATGTATACATTTAGATTTTCTTTTAACTTCATTTTTTCTCATTTCTTTCCAAATTTTGGAATGGAATCATTTTATTTAATATTTTTATAACTGTTATTTGATTGACGAATATGTGTTGCAAATTCTTCTTGTTGAATACGTTCCTTGAGTCGTGAATAACGCACTGCCCTAGGTAACAGAATTTGCAATCTGAGTGTTTGATTTTATATATTCAAAATTTTCCACAGTTATTATATTAAATATATATTTCTTTAATGAATGCTGACATCAATCCGAGCTTGCGCATTTCACGCTCTGTTTATCGCTTGCTTGTTGTGTTTGGTCCGATGGGTCAAAGAGAACTTCCATCTCCTCCGCTGGATATTTGTTTAAGGTTCGCTCGCACACTTGTGAAAACACGTTCAGCTTTTGATTAGTTTGCCCTTGCGTAGGTCTATATGTTACTGCGATCGCTGAAAGTGGATCTTGATCTTTTACGTCAGTTAAATTACGTCTTTCTTTGGATTATCAACCTAAGAATCCATAAGCATGGTAGTCATGATTAGTTTAATAATAATCATGAACTACATAGGTCACAATATCAGTTGTTATTGTGCCTCCTTTATTCTTACGAAATATATAACAAGGTCTCTGCTTGTTTCATGATCGTGTAAAATAAAATTGACAACATCTGTGTTATAGACCAAAGGTATTTATTTACAAAGGGACTTATATGTGATTTTGATGCAAGTGGGAAAACCCTAGTTTCAAAGGTTATTTCGAGGAACAATTATTGTATCCGAATTTCAAGAACAAGTTTCCATGATAACAATCATTATTTTTTTTAATGATCGAGCTGAATCTCTTGTACGATTATTGAATGAACTACCGAACTATTGTATGGAGTATTGATATGCATCAAACTGTCCACGACTAAATAGGGCCTACAGCGCTCGTGTACGACGGCCTTGATTGTGGCTTACGATTCATTGAACATTGTTTACTTTACGAAGTATGTCCAACTGTCTTCTGCTGACAGTGGTCCTGGAGTATTGATGTGCATCGAGGTCCTGCAGCGCTCATGTACAACGTTTTGGTGTAGCTTATGATTCATTTAACATTGTTTACTTTACGAAGTATGTCCAACATGGTCAATACTGACTGCTGCTGACAGTGGTCCTGGAGTACTGATGTGCATCGAACTGTCCACGACTACAGAGGGCCTGCAGCGCTCGTGTACGACGGCCTTGGTTGTGGCTTACAATTCATTGAACATTGTTTACTTTACGAAGTATGTCCAACATGGTCAATACTGACTGCTGCTGACAGTGGTCCTGGAGTACTGATATGCATCGAACTGTCCACGACTACAGAGGGCCTGCAGCGCTCGTGTACGACGGCCTTGGTTGTGGCTTACGATTCATTGAACATTGTTTACTTTACGCAGTATGTCCAACATGATCAATACTGACTGCTGCTGACAGTGGTCCTGGAGTATTGAAGTGCATCGAACTGTCCACGACTACAGAGGGCCTGCAAGCGCTCGTGTACGACGGCCTTGGTTGTGGCTTATGATTCATTGAACATTGTTTACTTTACGAAGTATGTCCAACATGGTCAATACTGACTGCAGCTGACAGTGGTCCTGAAGTACTGATGTGCATCGAACTGTTCACGACCATAGAGCGTGATATTGTGATTCTTGTTACCACCAAGACTTCGATCGTGTTGATACAGGCGAACCTGAGTTATAACTGAACTTGATGCTTGTTATTGAGTAAGTTACTAAGATAGACTAATCCTTAGTACTAGTAGCCCGATGGCCGGGCAACTAAGAGACGTACAGCTATCGCGGATTCCGAATAACTTAGATTGGTCTGACTTTTGGCTAATTGACCAGCCTCGCTCAGTTCCCTTTCAGGGCATCATCCGGACTCTGGTCACGCCAGAATAGAATATCTTGGACTTTTCCAGACATGTCAACATTGATGGCAACCGGTAAGCGGGCGTGGTGGAAGTAAGAGGCATGAGAAATGACCTTTCCGCCTACAATCTTCACGACACGGCCCCTAAGCATTCGAGTCACAGTGCCGGCTAGTTACATCATCTTGGTTTGTCAGACTCTCAGTGAAGAACGAGCTGGCTACGTTTGTATCTTACACAGTATAGAAGCGACCTATTGAGGATCACAAGGTGCAGTATTACTGTGAACAAGTGACATGGTTCTCAAATTACCTGGAACGTGAGAGTGCGAGGACAGAGTTGTAAAAACCCACAAGCCCGCCAGGGTGGGGACTTATAGGTCACTCACTTGGTTCTTTCAACAATGTTTTCGGATTGCTGTATACTTCGGTTAGCCGAAAAACTACTGAGAGTATTTCCATACTATGTAACAAGTAATACGCGTAAATTAGCAATGTTTCGTATTTTGAAAATTTCATCCTCAGTTGGGATTCAACTAAATCGTAAAAAACATGATAATTTTTTCTACGTCAAATAATTTGGTAAGTTATGGAGTAACGTTTCATTGTACGTTAGTTGCACGGAATCGTGTTACAGGTGCATATGTTGATAATTTGAATGGGTGTAAATATTGAACAACAACCACCAAGTTGGATAATCGTAAGTTCTGGATTGTTAGTTTAAAACAAGATCCAACATATAAATTACATTATCAATCAAGTGCCAGCCGAACAAGTTCAGTTTGAATATTATTGTTTGCTCTTACTGTAATGTTATCTCTTACTTTTGGCTCAAAAATAATTGCTATATTATCAGTTACAGGAGCTGGATTACTTTTTTGTTTTCAGACTTCTTACTAATATGTAAATTGACGCAGACATTTTATATGTAATTTTAAGTACATCATCCACGTTAATTTCTTGCAGATTTAACGAAATATTTAACGCAATTTAGATAAATGTGGCTTCACTTAGTGGGTGGGTGTTGCAACAGCGCTACACTTGGATCGGCTGATCAGCGGGCGTAAAGGTCAAGGAAGTGTGTCGTTTGTCACCTTGGTCAACCTGATCGTACCAAGATATGCAAATAACAGTTAAATGGTAAAATATCTTACTGAAAACATGGTAAAAGAGTTTTATTAATGTATATTGGTAGAATACAGACAATGGAGAATATAAGTCATTTGTCTCCGATTTATCCTCCCCCGTCCATGTTCAGCAAAAGTTGTGAGTCTGCACTTAGGAAATAACCTGTTGAGACAGTCTCGCCAGATACGTTCTGTAAACCGATAACGTGGCTTCTTTGATTTCCCGAAATCAATTAAAAGTGACTTTTGCAGACTTAAGATTGTGTGCCCCGTAAATCCAGCGGCCGTTTCCCTCAGCAAACAAACGCCCAAAACACCGGTTTCTATTTCAACGATTCGGTTCGTATTAACAATCGAATCGTGACACTTGAAGTGTCATTTAATGGTGAAGACCTATTCTATTTGTCCATAACTTGGTTTTTGTAAAAAATTGAGTATTTTAAATACTTTTTACTTGTTTAAATATCTGAAACTTTAAATGTCATTCTTGATAATAATAGAAAAAAACAACTTATGGCCCACTAGTATGTATCTTTAATAGTCATGATGTTTTCACTATAACTCATTCTAATAATAAAAACGAACCTTACAGTTGAAATCGAAAAGTAGGACTTGGCCCGCTGACGGTAAAATTGCTTTGCTACTGTAGCCTTATTAAAGCTACTATTTATTTTTGATATGTTGAACAAACTTAAATGAGAGATTAAAGTAAGACTTGTCCAGTGATAAAAATGTTCTTTATGTTCCAATTTTATTTGTTGAATAAATAAATTCAACATATAAAATTGGTTTCTTCTACAAATAATGATAAAAACTAAAATAAAAATCTCTTCTTTTATTGACTCAATGGAATATAAATAAATTAAAACAACTCTTCCAAAATATTAAATTAAATATCTTCAGACCAGAACCTTTTTTATTTATTTTACCTTTTTAATAAATTTCTTTAAACTTTTAAATCAAAAAATTCAAAATTGTTTTAAATTTCATAATAATAGTCTAAAACTTTCATAAAAATGCTCTAAATTTTCTTAAAATTGTCTAAAATTGCCTCCGGGAGATCTGGAACCAAAAGAAATAACCATCTTTTAGTGACTTGAAACATTTTTCCTTTTACGTACAAAGTTTAAACAGAAAGACAAAGAAAATCAAAACACTCTAAAAATTTGTCACTAGAAGAGAGACTTCTTTCCAGAAACAAATTTAACCGCGCATGCTTGGTGGATCTTACCCTATCTACTAAAACCCTACTGAAAAACTCTAACTAAAGATAACTGGAAAAAAATTACTTAAGTAGCTGTCCTGGAGGTTTAGAATCCAAAATTAACCACAACAAAGCTCGTCCGGCATTCAAACAAACACTCACAAGCGAACTACAGAAAAAATTGCCGCAAAGGTAAAGGAAACCGAAACGGTACAAGTCGCCGTGTACACGAAAGCGGAGCGAACGTGGTCCCACTAAGAAAGTTATTGGAGAACTCTCCAAACGGCCGCACGCTTCTTCCAACGAACTTACCCCCACTTTAACTCTAGAAGCTAAACCAACCAATTGGAACCCTCTAAACCAGGACATCTGAACAGTAAGGCTCACCAAACATGTTGCCTTCAGAAAACATGTCGCATGAAATTGACAGGAAATTAACAAACATGAAAATACTGGTTATTTAACTATTTTATGTGGGAAAAACTACTTTTTGTATTTAAAAGGGGAAGATTATGAATTTTTCTCAAAACTTGGAGAATTTATATCGAAAACTTTTGGAAAACAAAACAAATTCCTAAACCTCTCAGTTCTTACAAAATTTAACATTTTCTAAATACAATTTTTCTAATTTAATTATAATGCAACAGTTAACAATTGTTACACTACCTAAGCTATCGACCTTCCAGTGGTGGCTTGGCAGTTTGGGAAACGCCCCAAAACATGGGTTTCTATTTCAACGATTCGGGCCATATATTGATCGTATCGCTACACTTGAAGTGTCATTGGATAAGGGAAGAGATGTTCTAGTGGACCATAACCTGCTTTTTTAGAAAATTATGTGATTTTTTATTATTTGGTTAGTGAAATATGCAAAACTTCAAGTGTCATTATTGACAACTTTAAATTAAAAAACTCAAAAAAGCAACTTATGGTCCACTAGATTGGACCTTCAGTAAATAAATAGCACTCACTTTACTTAATTCTAATTATAAATACGAACCGTACAGTTGAAATAGAAAATCATAGTTTGGCCCTCTGACGGCTGATTCCTGCGAACCTTAAGAAAAAGACAATTTCATCCAATCTACTAGGGGACACCCCTGCTCGCCTCGCGTACCAACCCCGAAACTCGCTACGCTCGTGGGGAAAACTCGGCCTGCGGCTCCTCTAAGAACTCTGCCTTTCGCCCCTTTGAGCAACTCGGCCTGCGGCCTCGTAGGGAAGCTTGGACTTCGGCAACGGATGTACACAGCCTGTATCATAATGTATTCAGTGTTTTGGGGCAGTTAAGCTCATAAACATTGTATTTTCTAACATCTGATGGCATATTAGGAATCAAGAGAAGAATGCCTTTAATTTGATACCCCACTTTGGTGTGTTAGTTTGTCTTTACATATTTTTTGTTAGAAAGTTTTTGTTTTTCGGGGGGGAGGGGCGCAGAGCCCATATACTTTGTTTCTTTTCCAAAGATGACAATAAATACTTGTAATTTCATACCCCACTTGGGCGTTTTATTTTAGGACTACCGTATCCTTTTTCGTTTTTCGGAGATTTTTTGTTTTAAGGGACTATAAATAAATAAATAAGGTCTTTATTTTGGAGCGGTTTTCAACAAACAATGCTGGTTTACAAAACAACTCAAGTCATATTACAATTATTAAAAAAATTAAAAGCTAATTTTAATTATTCATAATTAAAACATAGAGTTATGTATACAGTACAGTTATATATGAATATATCAGCTTGTATTATACATTAAATATTTATATACATTGTTTTTATATCCTATAATATGAGCCCTTTTCAAAATATGAAGGTCGTATATTTGGTTTCAGGAAAAAGATGCATTTAATGTGAAACCCCACTTAAGCTGATAACATCAATGTTAAAAAATTATACATTTTCAAAAAATTTTGTTTTCTGGCTTCGATACCCCAAATTTTTTTAAATTTCAACGCCGAAATTCAGATATAGGGTGCGCATTTACAACCCGTCACATTAAATGCATCTTTAAATTGTTGGTTATATAATTTAGAGAGATAAAGAAAAAAAAAAAAAAAGAAAAAACAAAATATTTTCTAATAATTGGACTTTAAAAAAAGTCTTTATAAAAATAAATAAATAAATAACGTCTTTATTTGGAGCGTTTTTCAACATACAGTTGTTTTTAAAAAAAATTCAAGTCATACAAAAGTTACATGTATATTGCCAAGGACTAGGCTAAAATCATAAAACAAAATATATTTTACACACCTTAGATTTTAAAATAATCATATTCCAAATGTAGCTTAAGTTTATTTTTAAAAGATACATAGCTGAGTGCTTTGAAATTCTGTTGAATTCTGTTGTAAATCTGGGGAGCAAAGTAAGAAATAACATTCCTTCCCACCTCGAGTCTGACTTTGGGTACCTCTAGCATGCTGTCTTGACGCGTGCGATGTTCTCTAACATCTGAACGAGCCCGCAGCATGTTCCTCAAATAACTGGGTGTACCAGAATCTTATGGACTAAAAAAGCCATTTCCAAACTAAATATATTCTTTATTGGAAGTGTTTTTGCTTTTTCTCGAGCTTGACTGACATGGTCATATTTCCTGAGACCATATACAAAACTAATGGCTGAGTTTTGCAGTCTTTGGAGTGAGACAGTGTTGTCAAGGGATAACCTCTTGGAGCAACCCCCTAAGCCCAAATAAAACTCTCAACCTACACATTGTGCTGCGGGTCACATTTCTAACATGAAAGGAAAAGGTAAATTGTGTGTCTAATGTTACGCCTAGAAACTTTACAGTCTCGGATACCGTCAAAGGTTCCCCACCCAAAGATACATACAGCGAATTATCCTTCATGATATTCTTTACTGCAGGAGGTTAGAAATGAACAATAGAGCATTTATTAGGATTTAATTTAAGACCGTGGTCATCCGCCCAAAGCTTTACCTCGGGTTAGTATTCCCTATTTATTTGGCTTAACGTATAACAGCTTTTCACTATGCAGAACCAAATAAAAGAGTGTTAATAACTTATTTAACTCAAATTAAATTAACAATGACGTCACTCTTAAGAATTAAAAACTTCAAACCAACCGGAAGTGAACAGACTACACCATATTGCGTAGTTGCCCTATTGTTACGAGTAATATAACTATTACTAGGGGACAACCCTACACGCTTCGCGTGCCAACCCGTCATTCGCTGCGTTCGTTACGCCTCAGCCTGAGACTTTGACTACAAACAGTAGTAGGTTGATTGTAAAACGTAAAAATCACAATACTAAATGCTTTTACAGTATCTCACTCACATTACTTTCGTTGTACCTATTTATTAGTATAAGCACCCAATGATATTACTCAGCCGATTTATTTCATTTTTTTAACAGCTAAAGATTAATTAAGTAAATAAAATAACTGCATTAGATTACCATTGAAATAAGTCCAGTAGAGCGGAGCACTACAATCGAATATGAGTAAAATTATGATTACACTCTTCCCTGATTTAACATGAAATATCTTAACCTCCTCAATATTAATAAATGGTTCCAAAGAATTGGTACAAATTTTCCCTTATATTAAACAATAAAAAAAAATCAAAATGTTGAAAATTATTAGTTTGATTCCCAAATATGTTTTTTTTTGCCATAACTAAAAAATTAGTAAGTTAAATAAATGCAGTTTTTACTAAAATATTAAAATATTTTAAATTTTAATTTACAACTTCCCTGAACATTTTATAAAAATCGTTAGAATCGTTTTTGAGAAAATTCCATTTTTGAATGCTTTTTCTCATAGAAATTTTTAAAAAAATTTTAAAAAGTGAAAAACTGTTCTAGAGATATTGGCTAAAAACACCTACATACCAAATTTCATAAAAATCTATCCATCCGTTTGGTCTCCAGTGAAGTGCACATACACACAGACAGACACACATATGGACAGACATCAAATTTTTTTTCGAAATAAAAACTATTTTTGGGTTCAGGGGACTCTAAAATGGATTTTTACACCAACTTGTAGACAACTTTTTTTGGACGATCACAATACTTTCTCTATGCTAACGCATATGGGGGGAAGTAAAACACTATTGTTTACGTTCCAACAGCTGTTAAAACTTGTTCGGAACTTATTTAAATTTGAACAGCTGTTACTTTTCGATTCGTGTAAATCTCTCTCTATGTTATTCTTAGCGCTGAACTTTGAAGGCTTCCCACACCCTTCAGGGTGTAAGTATTGAGGAATTTTGATCTCATCGCACATCTACGAACAAAGGTAAATTGTTGACACCTCGCCCGTTTAAATTGGTTAAGAAATAAGGGTGGAGTTGCGTTGACAAAAAACGGCTTCACGTATTTTACATAAAGAATATATCAGGTATTGTGAAGGAGGTATGCGAGTCAATCTGGGTTGTAAGGAATGTTCAATTACACGCTTCTATTAATAATTCATTACGTCCTGGTTATTCAATACAAATAATTTGTACACCATAAAGAACATTAATGACACCATCTATCAACGGTTTAGTTCCTGCTTTTTGATTTGATTCATGACGCAACAATTTTTAACAATTCAACGCGTTTATAATTAAATGTTATACTATTTACGAAATTCCTTTCTTTACGGAGTTAGAGCCTTCGGGAATAGGTTCGACCTTGAATATCAGCTCAGACCTTTGTTCCAGGGAATGATCGTCCTCAGCCAATTTGTTCTGGAATTTGCACTGGGTAGACTAACAGAGCATAACGTCGAGAGAGGAGGATCTGCCATTGAGATGTCAGAGGCTGGCCTTGCTCGGCCGCCGTCTGTCAGTTGTGCGGTACGGCGCGGTACGGTGCGGATCTTACACAGTGATGTTCAGCCCTTGATATGGAGGCTGCGCGAGCCTTCAGTACATGGAGGCTTATGCTGCTTGCTCTCGCTTCTGTCGCCGAAATGTGAGTAGCAAATTTGCAAATTATTATCGGCTACATTTTTATATTTTATGATTAAATATCGGGTAGTATTCAATTATAAATCTTCTAATTATCAAATAAACATCTAGAACACTTAACGTAATAGCCACAGACATAAAAACTACTAGTTTTTAATGTCTGTATTTAGGATATTATGTACATTTTCTCTAAATATTAATGGTTGTATGATTTTATATTTGTTTTAATACAGTGTTATTGTTCTCAGTGTTTTCATATTCTCAGATTTATTTTGGCACAATATTTATCAGTCTTACATCTTACATCTTACATATCCTCTTCTTCTCCATAATCATGAAGATTAGGGAATCGTCAAAATTTCTTCATTAAGGCCTAGGAGTCACTCCTAAGTGGACTCACTAAGTCTTAGTGAGTAAGTTAAAAATTAATAGTGCCATGTTCATCATAGTACTCAGTCAGCCTATAGTAGGGTCTATTCAGTAAGTAAAGTTTTAGTTTTTTTTTTTAAAGGCTTGGTTTATTAATTTCCTTTAGATTTGTAGGTAAGAGATTAAAAAGTTTAGTCCCTATATAACTGGGGGTTTTACTTGTATTTTTGAGCCTATGTTGTGGTAAGTTAAGGTTTGTTTTATTTCTTAAGTTGTGGCTATGTAGTTCAGCTCGATTTTTGGGTGGGTTTAATTTGATCAAGATGATGGTTTCCAGAATGTAGAGGGATGTGACAGTGAGAATCCTGTTTTCTTTAAAGAATGGTTTGCAGGGTTCTCTGTAATCCAGACCATTTATGAGTCTTATGGTTCTCTTTTGCAGGAATAGGATTTTTTCCAGGTCATGTTCACTGGCTGCTCCCCATGCCACAATTCCAAATTTCAAGTGAGAAGCGAATAGGGCGTGGTAGGCAATGAGGCTGGTTTCTTTGTTTGTGAGTTGAGAGATTCTTCTAATGGCGTACAAGATTGATGATAGTTTGCCATGTAGTTTTTCTATGTGGGCGTGCCAGTTTAGATGTTCATCAACAGTAACTCCCAAAAATGTTGTGGTGTGGACTGTGGTCAGTGTGGTATTTGAGTCATCATTATTTTTGTTGCAGTTGAAATTTAAAAGCAGGGTTTTGGACTTATTGATTTGTAGTTTAAGACTATTACAGATGTCTGTTGCCGTATTTAGTGCAGATTCTATTTTCAGGGTTTTGTCTTCTATGGGGTCAGTTTTTACAATGATAGTGGTATCGTCCGCAAACATGACACACTCTAGAGAGTTGTTTAGTTGATTTGGAAATGAATTAATGTAGACTAGGAACAGAAGGGGCCCCAGTACTGAGCCTTGCGGGACACCCTGTGTGATTTCACGTGGTGACGATTGTGTTTTAAATTCCCTGCAATTTTTGAAATGAGCGATTTCAACTAGTTGAGTTCTTGAGGTCATGTAGTTATTGAGCCAGTCAGTGAGTGGAATCGCAAAGTTGTTGGAATTCATTACAATGATAATAACACATAATTGAGTAGTAATATAATTTCTATAGTACTCGAATGAAAAACTACGAAATGTACAAAGCTTTGTCATTTTTGGGGGGGAGTTTCCAGTAAGCCACGCTAGCTCGTAATCGTAACTCGTAACGGGCAACAAAGAATTGTCTTGACAGTCAATCTACTGTTAGTAGTAAGATCAATGTAGATTAACGAATAATGCTTTAATGAATTGCATAGTAAGTAGAGATGTCAATTGGTCTGTTTTCATTCATTTATACCCTTATTTAAAAATAAATAAAAAAAAAATAAAATAAATTTGCGCTATAAACAGATGCTTAATTTACTCGAATATTTAATTTACATTCCAAATTAGAATATAAGACACCTACACAAATTGATGTGCAGTTAGTATGAAGGTGAAAATAAAATGATTGTGGATGAGTGAAATCGGCACATACTTAGAAAGGTCTATCCAAGTGATTAAGACAGCGTAGCAGTGGTCAGCCTGACCTATCACACAGTTTGACTTGTAATCCGACCACCACTCATTCCTTCCTTGTACTTCCGACTGTTTAGTAGTGTCCATGATGGTGACTACTGTGGGGGGTTCATAATACACGAGCATACCAAGTCCTCATCATCCAAGTAGCTGGATCTCAGCACTAATCAATCAATGGGGTTACAGACATTTATTAGTAAGCAATAAATAATTCAGTATATTCTTTTTAGCCCCACCCCTTTCCTAAATGAAGACCAGTGTGGACTTCTCCACCTCTCCAATCTCATCCTTATCAACCTCTTCCCAAACAACCACTTCCGCCTCGAGGCTAGATGTCATAAATCAACCTCTTACCAACCAACCACCTCCACCTGGAGACTATAGGTCAAAGATCAACTTCTCTCTAAGCAATCACCTCGACCTGGGGTCTAGAGGGACAATGATCAAGAGTTACGTCAAGAAGTTGAATGATGAGAACTTCAACTGAGACTACAAACAGTCCCTAACGAGGTCATTGATTAACCTCATTCCAACCAACCACCCCCACATGGAGGCTATAAGTCATAGATCAACCTCTCCCCAACCAACCACCTCCATCAGGAAGCTATAAGTCATATATCAAACTCTCCCCCACCTGGAGGATATATGTCATATATCACCTCTCCCAACCAACCACCCCCACCTGGAGGCTATAAGTCATAGATCAACCTCTCCCCAACCAACCACCTCCACCAGGAAGCTATAAGTCATATATCAACCTCTCCCCCACCTGGAGGCTATAAGTCATAGATCAACCTCTCCCCAACCAACCACCTCCACCAGGAAGCTATAAGTCATATATCAACCTCTCCCCAACCAACCATCCCTACCTGGAGACTATAGGTCATATATCAACCTCTTCCCAACCAACCACCCCCAACTGGAAGCTATGTCATATATAAACCTCTCCCCAACCAACCACCTCCACATGGAGGCTATAAGTCATAAATATCAACCTCTCCCCAACCAACCACCCCCACCTAGAGGTTATAGGTTATAGATCAACCTCTCCCCAATCAAACTACATCCACCTGGAGTCTAGTGTTCATAGACCAACCTTTCCCCAACCAACTACATCCAACTTGAGTCTAGATGTTGAGTCATAGATTGATGTCATAGATCGAGCTCTCCCGGAGGTGGATATAAACAATTTTATTAGAAAGTAATATCTCGCGAACAATGCAATGCAATTATCAATCGCTACATTAACCATACCTTACTGTGTTAAGGTACAATTAGATGAATAAACGAGTCTTTATAACTACAATCTGTTCCTTGGCTCAACTTTAACAGTTGTTTACTTGTTAAATCTCATATTTATACAAATGTTTACGACTCTAATTAACTTGTTCTGTTGTCAGTCATGGTTTACAGTTCAAACACATGTAAAACAGAAGCTATGCTTGTTGACGAGTAAATAACAAATTCCTATCTCGTGTGGAAGATAACGTTTTACGAACCAACAAATAAAATGTCACTTGGCTCGCTACTTAATTGTCACAATCAAGGAAGCTAGAGATCCTGGTTCATCCTCAGCCATAATTAAGTTTGTATTATTAGTTTGATATGTTCAATGCCATTTTGATTTGTTCAAATTTAACGCAATTTGTGGGTCAATCATTGGCATTTTCTGCTAGATTTGAGATTTGGAATAGAATAGATTGACGAATATCCTCAGCGGATCCGAAGTTGGTATCATTGGGCCGGATAGTACGCGACATGCGTGTTATATTTAGCGCATGTAGGGGTTAAAGTGGCAGAAGGGAATCTTTCCACCGCTGAGCTGCTTTGCTTCACGAGCTTGACTAACTTCTGCCTTCAGGTGTTAACTTCCCCAACAGTGTTTAGTTGAAAATAATAACAGTAATGAACTGTACTAGTTTGTCTAATTTCTCTTTATTGTTTACATTATTATTCATTGTGTTATTGTAATTATTAATAATTATTTGAATAATACATAATAATGATTTAATTTAATCGTTCTATGATTGATTCGTTGGTGTCAATTAAACCAACCAATGGTCACTGCTGCTAATGACATTAAATATGCGTGGCTTACTACTGCACTGTCAGCACGTGGCTTACCACTCTGGTTCCCATGACAATTTTTAAACGGAATCATATAATAGGGGACGACCTAGCTCTCTGTCTCACTTGCACCACTCTGTGCTTCTCACTCCCGCTTCTCACTCTCTCACTTGCGTTAAACGGTCGTTTCCTAAGCGGCCTTTGTAAAAATAAAACCAGTTTTTAATTTTGTTTAATTTCGTTTGTAACGTAGCAATATTTAAAATGTCCAATCTTTGAGGTAGTGTTTCCCCTCTCGACCTTGCCCCCATGAAAATAACAACTCTGATATACATTTGTGCAACATTTAAGAAATTTCAAACTCTTCAGCTCTCTACGCACCTACCCAGTTGTAATGCTCTTAAAATCCGCTGTCTGAATTGAATAAATGTTTGTATTATAACAAGATGATATCGATATGATAAATATACCTCTTCACAAATAAAATGTCATATCAATCAAATTCGTATTCATTTTGTCATAAACGTTTATGCTCCAAGATGCCACCCACAATTTCCTCTACATTATTGCTATAGGTACAGTTTCAACATAATCTACATCTTCTGTGGATCACTGATACACGGTGGTAAATGTATAATAAAATAAGAGAGAAAACCTACATATACAGTATTCGGATACACAACGGGTATTAAGTGTTTGATAGTGGATTTAACACTTAACTACTTCATGTTAGATGGGCGTTTAAATATTGATGCAGTCATAAACTTCACTTCAGTATTATCTGGAAGTTACGTGCAGAATTTCAATTCAACCTAAGTTTCTTTACCACATTATCTGTAACTTGTGTAGATTGCTAACTATTCCACAGACATAAACTGGTACTTCAGAAAATAAAACCCGTCCACACGAGATATTAAAATTGATAGCGGAACTTACGCTTTAACTTCTTAATATCTAACGGAAGTTTCAATTTTTACCACATCATCTGCTACTAGCGTGGATTGTTAACTAGTCCACAGAGTTAAACTGGTACTTTAGAAAACAAAACTCGGACACACGAAGTGAGTTTCGGCGTGAAGGTGGAGTTCACGCTCTGAATACTTTTATCAGCATATCACTATTGGCACGTTTGTAATTTCCTTTGAAATAATCTGTTCTTTATGAAATCTGCTAACTAATTTCATAAAGAACGTTTTACTTTTTACGTGTTTTTTCATATAGCAAATTTCATAAACACCAATATGTATTGATAGTAATAATAAGATTGCGCTAATTTTAATAAATAGGGTAGTGTAGATAAATATAATATTTTTCATATAGCAAATTTCATAAACACCAATATGTATTGATAGTAATAATAAGATTGCGCTAATTTTAATAAATAGGGTAGTGTAGATAAATATAATATAATATTATATATTATATTATCTTATATATATATATATAAATGATTTCTTAAAATAATAGAATTGGTTGATTTAGATTGATTTTAGACCCAAAATAAACAAAAATGGTTGAACCATTCCTATATGAAATGTGTCATTAACTGATTTGGAATAGTTTTATTTTTTAAACACTTAAGGGTTATTGAAAATATTGTTTTCTCTCTTTGCTATTAGAGGTACGGTGGGATAGATAATATTCAGTTGCTAATATGTTATGCTATTTACTTTTTCATGTACTTTATAATTGAACTTTGATTATCTAAACACATAGTTACAGTAGGAGATTAATTTTATTTCTACCAAAGTCAGACACGAGGCTGTACAACGTGCAGCGCTATATACTCTGCTGTTGATAGAGAAACTACTTGCTGTTTCTTTGAATGCTTGGATACCTATGAGATCATCAAAATTATAAACTTCAAGTTCAGTCACAGTCACACCCTTTCTGTTGGTTTTGTCACCTCTCTAATCAGCATCTGCAAAGGCTGTAACACAATCTTCATCTTCATGCCCTTGACATTTACTGAGTAATATTTTGCGTGTTCGATGTATTGAAGAACACGTTTAGCTGCAATCCGTGTGGTTTTTGTAGGATTATCTAGGTATCTTCTAAGTTGCATGACAGATATCAGGTCTTGAAATCATGGCAAGCTAATTAAGACTGTCAATCAGTTCACGATGTGGTACATTAACTATTGATTCACCTGACTTTACTCGACAGTTTACTTCCAGCGGTGTTCTCATACTGAATGTGTCCAACATGCTTTCTATCATTATCATCTTCCCTTGGTTTAAACTTACTATAACACTATGTCTCTTTACTTCAATAACAAGAAAGTTCTGCCCTCACCAAAGTCCTTCCTCCTCACCAAAGTTCTGCCCCTCACCAAAGTCCTTCCTCCTCACCAAAGTTCTGTCCCTCACCAAAGTCCTTCCTCCTCACCAAAGTTCTGCCCCTCACCAAAGTCCTTCCTCCTCACCACTTAACTCACGTTTTAATGAATTAAAGTATAACATGTTTTTATCACGTTTTCATGTGATCGTTTACGAACATAACTAACCAAACATCTTCACGTACATACAAGCAAACATGCATCGAACATGTTAAAATATTCTTTTCAGCAAATTTGCTAAAATAATTATTCCAACATCAAGGGGATTCCCTTAATCCATAAGTGCTCTGTGTAATTTCAGAACTTTTCCATCTACATTTTTATTCCTTCTGGCGCTTTTTTAGAAATATCTTCTTCGAGAGAGCCATTTACGAAGGCTGTTGGTACATCTAAATGTCTCAGTTGCCAGTCATTTACTACTTCATGAGAAATAGTCATCTTAACTATTGTCATTCTAGCTACAGGAGTATAAACATTTAAGGACGTTCATTTATGAAAGGAGGATAATATAGCCTTTTTAGCATTTTTCTGCATAGTTATGAAAATCCAGTTTGTATCTATTGCTACCAATACCTTTTGGTAACTATACTTTTGACCAAGTACCAAATTTCAAACGAGTATCTAACTCGTTTTTATGGCATTTTCCCATTCAATAGCTTCCGTTTTGGAGCGGTTGTAGAAGTAGGCTAAGGCGCTGACTTGCCACGCTGCCAGTCCGGGTTCGATTCCCGATGTGACCACTAATAGATTTTGCCCTGCCGTTCCCGTGGTTCGCAAGTCACGTAAAGCCGTTGGTCCCCAGGTTAAGTGTAAGAGAGGGCTCCTTATCCCTAACTTCGCCTGGTTAAATAAGTCAATCTTTAACTTTAACAAGTTTGCAAACTTTTGTCATCCCTTTGCAAAGAAAATGCACTATGAATACTACAATTCTCATGCCTTTTTTGAATATTTACTTATCTTTCACTTCTGCTTATGTCGGGAATAGGTTTCAAGTCCGTTTCATAGTCTTCGGTTTCTAATCCATTTTTTGTTTAATCAACTTCACTGACCTCTGTGTATATGTTTTCTTATTCTTTTGTTCTCATCAGATTTTGTTCTTATTCTCGTTAAAATGCACATCACGAGATTTAATAATGTTATAATTGAACGGATTCCAAAGTCTGTAACCTGGTCTGGCATAGACAACTAAGGGCATTTCTGTACATTTGTTTCAAGCTTATTTCTTTTGAAATGATTATATGCCCAAATTTCCCATATCTTAAATTTTTCAAGGTATTTTTTAGAGTTATGAAAACAGATATTAGCGGTAATTTTTCGTTGAATTTCTCATGTTGGTGATCTGTTTAGCTGGTACGTGGCAAAACACACTGCTTCTCCCCAGAGATGCTTTGGTAAGTTAGTATCTAGAAACATACATTTAACTTTGTCTAGAATTGTCCGATTTTATCTTTCACCAACACCACTTTGTTGAGGTGTGTATTTAGCTGTGTTCTAATTTAATAACCATGATATAAACAATAACTTTTTAAAGTGTTTTAAGAGAATTCGGCTCCATTGTCTGATCTTATTCGAGAAACAATAATATCTTATGCTAACTTCTCCTCCTCATATACTACTGAAATAATTTGATTTCAGATTAAGATTTATTTTAAAGAATATAAACATATGATAAATGAAAAAAATCATCCGTTATTGTTACATCTTTCACCACTAACAGTTGGTATTGACACAGGTCACCCACTTGTGTATCAGTGTGTATCAGGTCATCAATTCGTCTCGAACGAGGCTTCTCAGTAGTTCTAAATACATTTAAAATCTTTTTATATTTAATATTCAGCAAAGCTTGGAACAAAATGGAATGAATACAAGAAAAAACATTTATTATTCACATAGTGTTGATATGTATTAATTTGATAACAAATTTTCAATATCATTAAATAGTTAATGTTTATATGATTATCTAAGATTTTAAATTGTATGTTTAAAAGTCACTTATGTGATTGATTTTCCTATTTTGGATAGCTTTATTTTTCAAATATTTGAATTTAAAATACCAACATTTTCAAATATCTTTTACTTGTGTCACCAATTTACAACCTTCACAATTATTTTACCATTTAGATAACCCGCTAAACTACTCTGACAACTTGACAATTACTGATAGTTTCTTATGAGACTTCAGTTTTAATCTCTGTTCGTAAAATTAGTAAAATACACAACAGTCCCTGAATTGAGAGTGTGACAATTGAATTACTCCAAACTACCTGAAACCATGATAAGAAACGCACATAAACCCCTTGACAACTTGCAGAGATAAGGCTTCCTCGTTAAACCGCAACAAGCAGTTTACTCCACACTGGGTTATTACTTCGAGTCTAATAAACGATAATCTTTGCTTCCGTTATAAATGGTCCCCGTAAAATTACGTTTACTTTATGTAACCTTTACGTGATTCCTTTGAAAACGATTGTCGTTAAACACGTATTTACTCCAAAAGCAGTCTTCGCTTTCCGAAACAATTACGTGTAAACGAGAACAACTGCTTTGTTTCTAGACCAGTCTTCAAATTCAAAATATTTATTTGTACACGTACCAATTTTTGTTTCATTTTTAATAAACTAGCGACTAGGCCTCTTAGTCGTTAGCACGTTTGCTTCATTTGCAGAGAGTTACAGGTTCAAATCCCGAGAGGTCCAATAAAAATTTGTTTGAGGGGTTTGGACAGTTGTCTCACAACAACGTTTGTAGACTAAGTTAAAAATGCCACTGGCGTAAATAGAAAAAAAGTTGTGCAGGTTAAAAACGTGCACCTGGGTGGGAAGGGCACATCACCACTGTACGTGTATGGGTGGGTGGGGCACATCACCACTGTGCGTGTCTGGGTGAGTGACAAAGAAGATTTTCTACGGTGGTAATGGCACACGTACGGTGTTGACCTTACGTGTGGTTCCGGAATAATTACGTGTATACGAGAACAAACTGCTTTGTCTCTACACCAGTCGGCACTGCTGGCGCAATGCTGTACGCAGCTACATGGGGACAAAGTGTTTGGGAGGTTGTAGACGATAGGTTGGATGCTCGGTCCTCTTAATACCGACATGGCGTCCGCTTGATGGTTGCTATCGGCGTGGACACTACTAGAGAAGTCTGGGGTGTCCATGTTGGGTGGTAATCATTGTGCGGATGTTGTGTGAGGGAGATAACTGAGTATCAGGCTTCTCAATTATCTGAAAATCAGACTAGCACTACGTGGTTCGGATTCCACGCAAAGCTTTAGGTCCCTTAGTTGCCCTGGCTGTTGGGCTATTAATAAATTGCCCTTTCAGATAGTAACCAGATTACACTCATCCACACTCATCCTACACTCAGATAATCATTCATATTCGCCTTAAAATACCAACAACGTTGTGTCGGCGTCTCATATGTAAGAATCAATCTCCGCTTCCTTTTCAAATTTGCTCCCATAATATTCGTGTATGTTATCGTCACAGGAACGTCCCCTCACAATGTGAGGAGTACATCCATAACAAGACAACTGAGTTAACAAAAAATCTCTTCGATTTCGGTAAAAATACGATGGTAGGCGAAGAAGCTCCTTCTTCCTGCTTACGCTAATACGTTTCTATTACGCTAATATATTATAATAACTTAAAACTTAAACCAAATGAAAAGCAAGAAAAACTATCAAATGTTAATTGATTTGTTCAATTTACGGAATGTACCTCAGATTCGACATGCTTGCCAATCCAATCTATTTCTGATTAGGTTTTGAGTATGCAAATAAATGTTGCAATTAAACAAGTTACCTTAAGGTTTCCCTAATACTGTAGGCTTAATTTAAAATCAGTTAATAGTGAATTAGTGTACTGTGCAGGACATTAAGTTGAGGTACAAAATACGAGCTTGTACAAAATACAAATGTAATTAAACAAAAAGACATATTTGACAAAATGCCTAAAACACTCCACACTCATTAAAATGCAACTTCTACTTCAGAGTGCGATTTTCCATTTCATCATAAAAACACACCTAGGCCTATTACCACAGCCGATTGCAACTCTTACAACTACCATAAACCGTTCAAAACAAAAGAAATTAGCATAATTTGGTGTCTGTATTCCACTCAGCGTGCGTCATGTTTTCAATTATGTTCCAGTTGAATTCCCAATGTTCTAGAATGAGTTGCCGCCACACCTCAACAGGTTTCTTAATGGATGTCCTACCTATAAGAAGGTCAATCTATAGTATAATGTTTATTTACCTGTCGAATGACATGCGTTCTGAGGCAATCTTTCAACGTAATGACTTGATAAGTTTAAATAACGTTTATAGATTTGGAAATTGAATCTGGCAGCATAATTAAGTTTGTACAAGATACTAGTTTTCTAAATACAAACAAAAATATTATCTTTTGGTGAAAAGTATGAGTTTGAGATCTCTACTAAAAAATCAGATGTTTTACCAAGGTAACTGAATTTGATTTCCTTACTAGATTGCCTATATCTGCATAAAAACAGCTTACGGAATTATCCCATTATCCCCTTAAAATAAATTACACTCACTCTACCTTTACATCATCTCTTAGTGGAGATAGAATTATCCCATACCCCAAAATCAATAGCAGCCAGGATAGCTGTACATCATCTCTTGGTGAAGATGGAATTATCCCATATCCCCCTTAAAATAAATTACACTCACTTTACCTTTACATCATCTATTAGAATTATCCCATACCCCAAAATCAATAGCAGCCAGGATAGCTGTACTTCATCTCTTGGTGAAGATGGAATTATCCCATAACCCTCCAACTTAAAGTCAATTACACCCACTCTACTTGTAGATCGTCTCTTGGTGGTTCTGGCACTATCCCATTCTGGTTAAGTGAATATCACCCATTCTTCATGTACATCGTCTCTTGGTGGTTCTGGCACTATCCCATTCTGGTTAAGTGAATACCACCCATTCTTCATGTACATCGTCTCATGGTGGTTCTGGCACTTTCCCATTCTGGTTAAGTGAATACCACACATTCTTCATGTACATCGTCTCATGGTGGTTCTGGCACTATCCCATTCTGGTTAAGTGAATACCACCCATTCTTCATGTACATCGTCTCTTGGTGGTTCTGGCACTATCCCATTCTGGTTAAGTGAATACCACACATTCTTCATGTACATCGTCTCTTGGTGGTTCTGGCACTATCCCATTCTGGTTAAGTGAATACCACACATTCTTCATGTACATCGTCTCTTGGTGGTTCTGGCATTATCCCATAACCTTCATTAAGTGAATACCACTCATTCTACCTGTACATCGTCTCTTGGTGGTTCTGGCGTTATCCCATAACCTTCATTAAGTGAATACCACCCATTCTACCTGTACATCGCCTCTTCATACCCAACGAGTGTTTAGTTATGAAGTAGTTAGATGTACGTGCTTTAACTAATTGTCAACGATTTGTGGAAGGTTTTAATGAAAAAAGTTAGTGTTTCAATCATTAAATATCAGGCAAAGTCAACGTGTATGTGGTTAGTTAAGGCTTGTTGGATGTTAAAGTAAGAAGTAGCCAAAGGAACACAACATGAACGTTTGCTATATAATGCTATCTCAAAGCGATTATTTACATTAAAAAGTAAATAAATATAATGACACTTGAGTGTACTTAAATTCAAAAGGAAAAAACAAAGTTTGTAATAATTGGAGGAACAAATCTATGTTTATTTTCCTTAACGTGCCAATTCTATGGGATTGAGTTCAATTTCTCAGATCACGTTTTCATCACAGTTAAATAAGTAGCTCTGCTAAGCTGGGAGCTTTTGGGAATAAAAATAAGTGCTTCGAGGCACTGAATTGTAAAGTTATTTAAATATGCTTCCAGTAAGGAGTTCTTTTAATTTACTTCTGGGAATTACGTAGTATTATACCTTCGTCTTTCATTGTACAACTGGACAGGTGTCCTTCTCTGCACTACTGTTAATGAAGCTGCAAAGGCTTTTAATTCAGCTATTATTTAGTCAATAATATACCAATGAAACGACAGAGAGTTTCAGGTATCCTAAATGGTTCGCACCTGATTTAATAAGGTTACTCAAGAGGAAATGTTCTACTTATAAGAAATATACGCATTCAGGAGATACAGACGCGTACAAGGTTATTCTGGCCTGAGGAGAGCTGTCAAAGAGGAATTAGATTGCTGCAGAAGGGAGCATGCTCGCAGTGTTGAGAGTGACTGAAGTAAAATTCCACTAACTTCTGGAAATGCGTTAACCAGTCCTATTTGGTGTCTGCTGTAACAAGACCTACCGCGGAGACAAGTGTTCTTCTCTCTTCTTCTCTCGCTAGCGAAGTGCCCACACATAAGAACGAGTAACGAACATCATCCTCGTCCTCCGAAGGTCACAGTAGTACTTGCTCTGAGGTGACCTAACCTTCCCCATTCGCTACAGATACTTCCTGAAGTATCCGTGACCCGTAAGTAGCTGACACAGGTAGAAATCAACCTCTCCATGGCTCCAGCCAATCCAGGCATCGAGATCGCCAATAAGGCAATGAGTCCACCGCCCGTCAGTGCTCTCATTCCACCTGCTCTGCCAATGTGAGGTTGAGTTGTACTGGTGATTTTTACTAAATCAATCGCAAAATCGTATTAACTGGTGGAAACCAGTCCCTTCTTTAGATTTAGTCGTTAAAAATGCAAAGTAGTTACTGTCAAATGTGATTGTTACATTATTATTTCTATATTATTATTTTATTAGAGTAAATTATATTGTTTAGAAAAACAAGTGAAATGTTTAAATAGGAACTTATCAAGTAATTTTTATTTTCATCAATAGTAATTAGTATTACTAGGCCTGCATCTGCAAACAATTTGTGAACACTTTCAATCTATTACTTTTACACAATTCTCGGAAATCTCACAAAACTAAGTGTAGGCATAAATTTACTTTTTAACTTCTTGAAATATCGTATGGGATTTTAGAAATATTGGCGTTCTTACCCAGAGGCTCAGTGAGTTCTTGTAATACGACATTTCTAGTCCTGACATGTCCTGTGCGAATATCAAGGCTGCAAAGTGGCGCCTAGGGAAGGTGGGAAGAATTGATTAGTTGGCGTTTTATATTAAAAATTTAAGAACCCTCTAATATGAATTTTCGGCTTGTATTTCTCGAATGTTATCAATGAATACATTTAATATTATTTATAATATTAACATTTTTATAATATTATTTAAAAACGTAGGGCGCATGTGTTTGATTTATGTTAGAAAATACCCATTACTAATAATATTATTAGCAAAAAAAAATATGAATACTCATAAAATGAAATACACAAAGCATACGTTGTATATAAGAGGGGGGGAGGGAAAACAAATCAATTGTATACTTAGGAGTCTGCATAATTATTTACGGTGACAGTTCGTTCAGAGGAAGACATTATCTTCACGTAATGGCCTCCTTTTTTTTATTTTATTAAATGCAAACAAGTTTACAATAGTGGGTACTAGGAATATTATTATGTTCCTCTTTGGAGAAATTCCATCTTTTTTTTTAAAGGCCAGACATGTATTAGATTGGTCCTCTTTCACAAGGATTTGGCGTGTTTTGAGAATGGACGCACTCCATATTGTGTTGCTGGATGTACAGGAAAGAGTTTTAAGTAGATAGCAAGTGATGTATTTGTATTCAAAGAGAGGGGGTTTTGTTATAGAAGAGTTCAGCCTGTAACCCTTTCATTGCCTTGAGTACATATAGTTGGTCCATAAATCAGAATTGTTCATCATTACTCAGTTATGACCGTCCTGACCATGGAAACCTCTATTGAGTTTAAGACCTTCACGTGCAGTTTCTCTGTTCCTGAAAGGTCCTAGTGTTGCATCAGTTACCCACTTGGTAATGAGCTATTCTGTTCCCTTGTCACCTTACGGGAGCGGTCTTAGTACCGCTAGATGACCACTGACCCTCCTGGCAATGGAAACCTGTATTGAGATTAGAGACCTTCATGTACAGTTTCCCTGTTCCTGTAAAGTCGTAGTGTTGCATCAATGGTGACCCACTTGGTAATGAGCTATTCTATTCCCTTGTCCCGCTGAATGACCACTGACCCTCCTGGCAATGGAAACCTGTATTGAGATTAGAGACCTTCATGTACAGTTTCCCTGTTCCTGTAAGGTCGTAGTGTTGCATCAATGGTGACCCACTTGGTAATGAGCTATTCTGTTCCCTTGTCCCGCTGAATGACCACTGACCCTCCTGGCAATGGAAACCTGTATTGAGATTAGAGACCTTCATGTACAGTTTCCCTGTTCCTGTAAGGTCGTAGTGTTGCATCAATGGTGACCCACTTGGTAATGAGCTATTCTGTTCCCTTGTCCCGCTGAATGACCACTGACCCTTCTGGCAATGGAAACCTGTATTGAGATTAGAGACCTTCATGTACAGTTTCCCTGTTCCTGTAAGGTCGTAGTGTTGCATCAATGGTGACCCACTTGGTAATGAGCTATTCTGTTCCCTTGTCCGCTGAATGACCACTGACCCTCCTGGCAATGGAAACCTGTATTGAGATTAGAGACCTTCATGTACAGTTTCCCTGTTCCTGTAAGGTCGTAGTGTTGCATCAATGGTGACCCACTTGGTAATGAGCTATTCTGTTCCCATGTCACCTTACGGGAGTGGTCTCAGTTCCGCTGGATGACCACTGACCCTCCTGGCCATGGAAATCTGTACTGAGGTTAGAGACATTCATGTACAGTTTCCCTGTTCCTGTAAGGTCGTAGTGTTGCATCAGTGGTGACCCACTTGGTAATGAGCTATTCTGTTCCCTTGTCCCGCTGGATGACCACTGACCGTGTACGTACAGTATGTACTACTCACGTGTTTGACCGCTACACGTGATAGGTGGTTCCCATACCGGAAGGAGAGTTATTTTATTTTTAAATTTATTATATGTTTTCTGTAACATTTTCAATTATAGCTTACAATATCACAAATAGTATTTCAAGTAAAGAAATTAAATATGCTTATAAAAAGTGTAATTCGAAACCGTTTTGTCTCATGTTTATCATGTTAAGAATATATGGTTCCAAAGAATTCACACAAACTGTCCCCCATATTAAACACTAAAAAAATCATAACTTGGAAAATTAGCAGTTCGATTCCCAAATATGTTTTTTTCCATATCGCAAAAACAAGTCAAGTTAGACATGCGGTTTTTACTAAAATATTTTGCATTGTAATTCACATCTTCCCTTAAAATTTAATTAAAATCTTTAAAAGCCGTATTAAAGAAAATTCAATTTTTGTAAGTTTTTGGCTCATATAAATATATTTAAAAAACTGAAATTTCAAAAAGTGATAAAACGGCCTGGAGATATTGGCTAAATACACCTTCATACCAAAGTTCATAAAAATTGATCCAACCATTTGGTCTCCAGCTAAGTGCACATACACACAGACAGACGCACATACGGACAGACATCCAATTTTATTTTTAAAAACTCACTTTTTTTGGTCCAGGGGACCCTAAAATGGATTTTTAGACCAACTTGTAAAAAATTTGTTTACGTTCACAACACTATGCCAAACGCATACGGGAGAAAGTAAAAAACTCTTAAATAATAGTCATTGTCAAACAATGTTCATCTGATCCTGGATTTGAAACCGGATTCAGCTGGACCAAACAACTTCGTCTACTATTACACCACTCCTTCCAAAAAAAAAAAAAAAAAAAAAAAAAAAAAAAAAAAAAAAAAAAAAAAAAACAGTTACACTTCCGTAAACATTATGATATTCAGGAGAGGTTGACGCAAATATATTCACAAAACAACTCTTATACCGAATTAAACATTTACATTACTTTTTAAATTTAGACTTCACGTTTTATTATAGACCAACCGCCGGTACAAAAAGAAAAAAAACTGCACAGAACAACGATTTTTGGCATGACTGGCGCACGCATCATACTATAAGCCATACCCGCGCGAGGTTCAGCCGACGAGTTTTTCCAAGCCGTCGACCTTCATGTTTACATAGCATAAAGAAACTAAATAAAGCCATCCGTTCATTTACCCCAAGTGCATAGAAACCGTATATGGAAATTAACATTTTAATGTCAACCTATACATACACTGAATTCACAACTTCAAGTGCCCAACGAACTGGTAGTTTCAAATCTGTGACGTAAATATGCTTTTCGTTGTTGTTAGTGATGGGTATATATCAAATCAAAAAACTGCATAAGTAGTGTAGTATACCGATTCTGGTGCAACCCTACCCATGCCGGTTCTGGGGCAACCTTGACCTTTGGGTCCTATCAGCAAGGTTGTCGATCTTATCACCACGTGTTGACCCCAGAGGTCAACTTTACTATTGTTTACTACTGTTATCAGCCACGTGGTGA
The DNA here is from genome assembly GCA_035578905.1 of Stictocephala bisonia. Lineage (NCBI taxonomy): Eukaryota > Metazoa > Arthropoda > Insecta > Hemiptera > Membracidae > Stictocephala > Stictocephala bisonia. The sequence continues at coordinate 151,370 of JAQJVL010000811.1, forward strand.
CCTTGAAGGTCACGTTTACTACGAGCACGTGGACCCCCCGCGACGTTGTCCTAGGTCAGTGTTGTGTGACGTCACGTCGTTTTCGCGCTCTTTTTTCTGACGTCACGCCGTATTTATTTAATTAATTGTATTTATTTAATGCTGTGGCAAAAAGTGTCGGTGGTCGGTGCCGGGATCGATCTGAGAACCTTTCGTTTGTGAGACGAAGTCGATACCACTGCGACACAGTGACACACCCGAGAGGGTAACGTAAGTAGCGGCAGAAGAACGAGTGTGGCTTCGCTCGAGCCACATTATACTATATGAAATGTATTAATGACCATTCAATCCGAAAAAAAATCAGTTTCTCTTTATACTATATAAAATGTACGAATTGTTTTTTCGCAGTGTTACCAACTCTCACGATTAATTGGCAAAATATATACGTCAGTGCTGTCAACTCACACGATTTATTACATTATACTATAATAAATACATATACGATTATTAAATTATACTATATTAAATACAAACGCGTTTTTCGTTGTTACAGTAATATTATTTTAATTCGTTATCCTTTTATATCCTTTTCGGTTGCGAATAAATACGTTAAAACGGTCGTCAAGTATTAGGAGAACAGAACTTGGTAAGATCTCTGAACTCATGGTCCAAGTATAACGAACGACTAACAACTCGGTCTGAGCAAAGCTATAACAGAAAAATCATATACGTATTTACTATAGTATAATGCTGACACTAGGGTCAAGCGATATCCTTGCTCAGAATCTTTGAACTTGTGATTCTTCAACTCCTTTAAGCTCGGTCATTAGTCTGTTGTAGAGTTCTTCCCCACACTCTTTAGGACCGATGCTTTCAAACAATTTAATAAATGAGTATTCGTAATTTCTAACTTTGTTGCAAACGCTACAATCAGAACTACAAGCAGCTGTCTCTGTACGGTCTCTCTTAAATTTTATATTTTCTACATCCTCGACCAGTTCAGCCATTCTTTGAAGTTTTTCTTCAGCTTCTGGACTCCAGCTAGGTTTTGCAAATCTCAGCTCTAACATGACCACCAACAAGTTTGCACACATTGTATCTGTGGGTGATAGTGTCTGAACAATACCTTTATATAACCCTGTATTGAAAAAGTGGTGGGGGATAGTAATAGAATACTATATTAAATACAATTATAGTATATTTGTAATAAATCGTGTGAGTTGGTAGCACTGACATATATTTTTTGCCAATTAATCGTGCGAGTTGGTAACACTGCGAAAAAACAATTCGTACATTTTATATAGTATAAAGAGAAACTGATTTTTTTTCGGTTTGAATGGTCATTAATACTATATTAAATACGAATTATTGTGGAAAAATACATTTCATATAGTATAACGTGGCTCGAGCGAAGCCACACACGTTCTTCTGCCGCTACTTACGTTACCCTCTCGGGTGTGTCACTGTGTCGCAGTGGTATTGACTTCGTCTCACAAACGAAAGGTTCTCAGATCGATCCCGGCACCGGCCACCGACACTTTTTGACAGCATTAAATAAATAAAATTAATTAAATAAATACACCGTGACGTCGTCAGATGAAAGAGAGCGAAAACGGCGTGACGTCACACAACACTGACCCAGGACAACACTGCGTGACGTCACACCAAAACAACACTGACCTAGGACAACTGACCTTCAAGGTCACCACGTGGCTGATAACAGTAGTAAACTTGACCTCAAGGTCAACACGTGGTGATAAATTTGTAAACAATAACAGTACAAAGGTCAAGGTTGTCCCAGAACCGGCATGGGGGGTTTGTCCCACAACCGGCATACTACACTACTTGCATATCATATACATCTGCATTAGACTCATGTTTAAAATGTGGAGATGAAGTAAAAGTTTTGAAAGCACTTTGTTATTGTTAAACTTTACTTACTGTAATAATTATGGCTAGGTTATTTCGTCCACTCAGTTTTTATCGCTTTAATTTAGAAAAATAGCAAAGCATTTGTTAAAGTGATAGAAATAATTAAAACATATTATTCAAGTTCTTTATTACTAGATGTGAAGAGACGAGAAAGGGCTGGGTTATCACATTCAGCCATTTGTTTATTAAATTTTTAATTTAAATTTTGTAAAAGAATTTTGTCGAAAATACAATTTGTAAGATCATGTAATTTACTATGATACCCAATAGGTACTGTTCGGATAAATTCAAACTATTCTTGGTTAATTCTTGGTCCAATTAAACTAATTAAAAAAATAGTCACATTTATAACTACACTTTTAAGAACAAGTTTTTACTAAAATTAGAAACACACTATATCGAACTCAATTCGCTATCCATTTTGTTACGTGATAGTGAGTTGCTAAGCGTGACACATTTCCTTCACACTTAATAACTTTTTGTCAACGTTAAAATCACCGCTTTCCAAAATGACTTGACATTAAATATCAATATTTTGTATGTACCTTAATTGAACTTGAGGTATCGAGTACATTTATTTTCATATTAGATGCCCAGATCTTAAGTAAATTACAAGGTCGCTTTCATCGACTTGCCACATTTTTATTCTGACCCCAAACGCACAATCCTGTCAATTCATTTTACACCTTTTTCACGTTTCACCTTGTAGTCATGCGGCTTACATCTGCTTTCTTGATACAGATATATATGATTAATAAAGAGCATAATTTACTCTACAAAATTGAAACATTAGATACTTAACTACTTATAGATTCTAAAATCCAAAAACGTCTGCCACCTATGTCTAGAGCGGCATGAAGCTGCATTCGACGTGCCACCTCTGTCTAGAGCAGCATGAAGCTGCATATGACCTGCCATCTCTGTCTATAGCGGCATGAAGCTGCATATGACCTGCCATCTCTGTCTATAGCGGCATGAAGCTGCATATGACCTGCCATCTCTGTCTATAGCGGCATGAAGCTGCATATGACCTGCCATCTCTGTCTATAGCGGCATGAAGCTGCATATGACCTGCCATCTCTGTCTATAGCAGCATGAAGCTGCATATGACCTGCCATCTCTGTCTAGAGCGGCATGAAGCTGCATATGACGTGCCACCTCTGTCTAGAGCGGCATGAAGCTGCATATGACGTGCCATCTCTGTCTATAGCGGCATGAAGCTGCATATGACCGGCCATCTCTGTCTATAGCGGCATGAAGCTGCATATGACCGGCCATCTCTGTCTATAGCGGCATGAAGCTGCATATGACCTGCCATCTCTGTCTATAGCGGCATGAAGATGCATATGACCGGCCATCTCTGTCTATAGCGGCATGAAGCTGCATATGACCGGCCATCTCTGTCTATAGCGGCATGAAGCTGCATATGACCTGCCATCTCTGTCTATAGCGGCATGAAGCTGCATATGACCTGCCATCTCTGTCTATAGCGGCATGAAGCTGCATATGACCTGCCATCTCTGTCTATAGCGGCATGAAGCTGCATATGACCTGCCATCTCTGTCTATAGCGGCATGAAGCTGCATATGACCTGCCATCTCTGTCTATAGCGGCATGAAGCTGCATATGACCTGCCATCTCTGTCTATAGCGGCATGAAGCTGCATATGACCTGCCATCTCTGTCTATAGCGGCATGAAGCTGCATATGACCTGCCATCTCTGTCTATAGCGGCATGAAGCTGCACACGACCTTCCACCTCTGTCTAGAGCGGCATGAAGCTGCATACGACTGGCCACCTCTGTCTAGAGCGGCATGAAGCTGCATACGACCGGCCACCTCTGTCTAGAGTGGCATGAAGCTGCACACGACCATATAGAAATCTACAATAAAGGAAAGAGTCATGTTTTTATTTATTTCTGTTCCAAATTGTGTCGGAAAAAAATAGAAACCTAGTTTTAAAATGACATAAGCAGTTTCCAGTGGTCAATTCCATACGATAATAAACATAGTCGGAAATATAAAATAACATGATAAAAATATAAATATGCTAGTTGTGATGCTAACGAGAACAGGTTTATAACATTCAATGAAATGTCGAAAAAGCCTTGAATTTAAATCGACCTTCTTCTTGTAAAACAAGTTATGTAAACTGCCAAACCACTTTGAATGTTTACACGGAAAACTGAGCTTAGTGATTAGTTGGCAAGCAAGCTCTTGGACAGAAGTCTCAATGTATTTTGCAAATATATCGACTTTCTTCTAAACTTTTACTGTAATTTTAGAAGCTTAAATTATTTATTTAGCAGAATAATAATTAAAGCCTGTTTTTAATTACAAACAATTAAATGATGTAATACTTTTTGGCATTCAATCTTGCACTTATTCCAATCTTTGTTTAATTATTTCTGTTTCAAATAGAAAACTAATATTTTGGTTCGTATAAAAAAATGTATACACAGTTTATTTATATCAACTTTATGTATATAGTTAGTTTATGCATATAAACTGCTCAGCAATTACGCTCAACACCAGGAATTGGCTAGAATTGTTTGACTGACTTGGAATGTAAGCACAAAGTACTACTAGTAGAAACTTAGGAATAGGTTGGTTGACTCACACAAATTGAATAAACGCATAAACCAACATTACCCATAAAGAAACAAGTTCAGTGTTTTGTCAAGTCTACATTTTCATCAACACAATATTCTTTTAAACTTGACATATTTTTTAATCAATTTACCATATTTGGATCCAAAAAGAAATCAATTTCTATCATCAAGTTTGGCATTATGTCTGGGATTACTTGAAGTGGGGTAGGGATCAAGAGACTATTAACTTGAGATGTGAGTCAAGAGCTCGCAGTTTTTTCATAAGTAGGCATATACAGGGTGGAAAAAATATGGAAACGCTTTCACAACAACGTTATTTTTTCTATACATAATTTGATAATTTAATTTGTTTGATAATTGTGTTCAATAAGCTATAATTTTTGATCAGAAAAATTTACTTGAAACCGTTAAATACTGGAGAAAAAAATGTTGTTCAAATGAGTTACTTTGAAATTAAAATGACCGCTACTCTGGAAAGAATAAACCTTTCGAAGGCCGGTTTGCGGCAATTAATTTCTCTTAAATAGACCTTTCATTTTATACTAAAATCAACCTAGGCTTACGTAGAAGATTTTCTTTAAACTCCTTACGGGTCGTCCCCCTGAAAAGATTAAATGTTGCTTCAAAAGAAGGTTACGTGTATAATGGTTACAAATGTACAAGATTACACTTTTACAAGTGAAGTCATACAATGATACAAAAGTTGTATCATCCCACTCACCCTTACATATACATAAGTGATGACCCTCCCAACTAGCTATACACGTAAATCAGTGATGACCCTCCAATCCGCCCTTACATGTACATTAGTGATGCCCCTCCCATCCACCCTTACATGTACATTAGTGATGCCCCTCCCATCCACCCTTACATGTACATTAGTTATGACCCTCCCAACCCCCTTTACACGTACATTAGTGATGAACCTCCCATCCACCCTTACACGTACATTAGTGATGACCCTCCCAACCACCCTTACACGTACATTAGTGACGACCCTCCCATCCACCCTTACATGTACATTAGTGATGACCCTCCCAACCCCCTTTACACGTACTTTAGTGATGACCATCCCAACCACCCTTACAAATACATTAGTGAAGATCTTCCCATCTACCCTTACACGTACATTAGTGATGAACCTCCCATCCACCCTTACACGTACATTAGTGACGACCCTCCCATCCACCCTTACATGTACATTAGTGATGACCCTCCCAACCCCCTTTACACGTACTTTAGTGATGACCATCCCAACCACCCTTACACGTAGTTTAGTGATGACCATCCCAACCCCCTTTACACGTACATTAGTGATGACCATCCCAACCACCCTTACACGTACTTTAGTGATGACCATCCCAACCCCCTTTACACGTACTTTAGTGATGACCATCCCAACCACCCTTACACGTACATTAGTGATGACCCTCCCAACCACCCTTACACGTACATTAGTGACGACCCTCCCAACCACCCTTACACGTACATTAGTGATGACCCGTCCATCCACCCTTACACGTACATTAGTGATGACCCTCCCAACCCCCTTTACACGTACTTTAGTGATGACCATCCCAACCCCCTTTACACGTACTTTAGTGATGACCATCCCAACCACTCTTACATATACATTAGTGATGACCATCCCAACCAGCCATACACATACATAACATTGGTGATGACCTTCCCACTAAATCATACACATTCATATGTGATGACCATCTCACCCACTCATTCGCGTACAGTGGTATTGACTCTCTCCCCCACTCAAAAAAATACAGTGGTATTGACCCACCCATACACATACAGTGGTATTTGCCCTCTCACTCACTCATGCATATTTATTTAATTTGTAATGCTACAAAACAGCAAACAAGGCCAATAAGACTGTAGCATGCAACAATAGTAAATTTTGCATGCAAACAAGAGTCTATGGCAGCCAGCGATGTACTTCACTAGGCTAGCTGCTTCATCAGTCCTCTAAAGCAAATGCAGTAATAAATTTAATCTGATTTTTGTATTTTAATCTTACTTTAACGATCATTACTGTTTAGCTAATAGAAAATAAATAATATTTAACAATAAATAAATAACATTTATTTATAAATAATTAAATAAATAACAACAAATATTAAATGATCAACAATAACATTAACAACAAAAAGAAAACAACCAACAATTAAAACAATTTTCAAAATATTAGGAAGGAATATGTGGCCTATGTTATTATTCATCCACAAACGTGAAAAAGAAACTTTCAAATATATTTAATGTTATAAGATTTAACAAACACTCCAGTAAATAAATTTTTTATTTCGTTAGGCCTTTCGGTAACAAAGTTACCATCTTCAGACACACAAACTAAATTAACATTGTTTACATTTGATTGATATGAAAAACACATGATAAAATAAAAACAAGAATGGCCTAACGAAATTAAAAATTTATTTTCTGGAGTGTTTGTTACATCTTATAACATTAAATTATATATCCAGTAAGAAACGAGCTTGAAGAATGATTTCAAATATATGTTTAACTTTAAAATTGCAAAAGTTAATCTTTGACACAATGTAGTAAATTTGTCCTGTACTTCTCCAATGAACAATTGAAAATATCTATTGATGGTGAAAAAACATTGTGTAGTCTGGACATATTATTTACAGGAGAATAATATCCCAGTTTAGTTTCTGTATACGGGACTGCATCTGTGTAGTGACCAAATGATTTGCAATAAAGATATTTTAAAAACCTTTTTTGAATAGTTTTGATAATCTCATTGAGATAACTCACATTTTGGTACCATACTATAAATCCAAATTCAAAACTGGATCTAACCAAACAGAAAAATATTGTTTTTAAAGTGTAAAAAATGTGCAGATCTCTTGACAAATCCCAACACTGAATAAGCCGACTTACGCTTACTTATTACATGATCGCAAAAAGGAAATTTAGAATCAAATAAAATATCCAAATCTTTAAATTTAGATAATCTATTTATAAATTCGTTAACCATTGAGTAAATATTTATCAGAAGAAAACTCCATTTAGCTCACATATTGTTTTCTATTTTGTAGATATGAAAAAAAGCCAAGGCTATTATCAGTTAATCCGAAGAAAGTCAGTTTTTTTAACATTGTTAAATGATTTACTTTACCGAATACCTTCTCAAAATCAGTATATAAGACGTCAAATTGAATATTGTCATATATTAATGAAATGTAAAACTATGAAACATTTTATAAATTTGAATTAATTGATCTGCTAGGGAGAAAGCCATGTTGGAACTCAGATGTGTAATTTTTAACATGAAAAAAATAATCTGTTATATATAATTGATTCAAATACTTTGGCGGGTGATTGTATACAGTGGTATTCACCTATCCATACATATACAGTGGTATTCACCCATCCATACATATACTGTGGTATTCACCCATCCATACATATACTGCGGTATTCACCTACCCATACATATACAGTGGTATTCACCTACCCATTCATATACTGTGGTATTCACCCACCCATACATATACAATGGTATTCACCCACCCATACATATACAATGGTATTCACCCACCCATACATATACAGTGGTATTCACCCACCCATACATATACAGTGGTATTCACCTACCCATACATATACTGTGGTATTCACCAACCCATACATATACAGTGGTATTCACCTACCCATACATATACAGTGGTATTCACCTACCCATACATATACTGTTGTATTCACCTACCCATACATAAACAGTGGTATTCACCTACCCATTCATACTGTGGTATTCACCCATCCATACACGTACAGTAATATCGACCCTCTCACTCACCCATGTATATACAGTGGTATTCACCCACTCATACACGTAAAGAGGTATTGACCCTCTCAATAACCCATGTATGTACAGTAGTATTCACCCACTCATACATATACGGTAGTATTGACCCTCTCACTCACCCATGTATATACACCATCTCATACACGTACAGTGGTATTGACCTACTCACTCACCCATACACGTACAGTGGTATTGATAGCTAAATACACGTATCAATACAGAAGTATGTACGTGTATGGGTGAGCGGGTGGGACAATACTACTGTACATGTGATTGTGGGTGGTTCAGTACTACTGTACGTATATGAATGGGTGGGTGGGTCAATACCACCGTACCTGTAGGGGTAGGTGGGTGGATGGGTCAATGACACAGTACATGTATTGGTGGGTGAATGGGGCAATACCATCTTACATGTATGGATGTGGGAGTGGGCCAATATAATTGTACATATACCACTTAAAACACCATACTTCGTGTGTGTTCACACCACTGTACGTGTGTGAGTGGGCGGGTGGGTCACACGTCTTATGTGTGTGTGGTCGGGTGGGTCACATTACTGTAAGTGTATGTGTGGGTTAGCGGTTTAATACCACTGTATGTAAATGTGCCATCCTCTTAAATGGTCACGTGTGTTTATGAGTGAGTGAATGGCCTTTGCAAAAGCATTATTTAAACCTGTTATCATTTTTTAAATAAGGCTTGATAGTTGGAAAATTATCTTAAAACTAAGAATGTTAGTAGTTTAAAATGGTTTTATTAAAATTTGTGAGACACGACACGTAAAAAGTATTGATTTCATGAGGGCATTTAGTTTAGCAAATAGATGTTTTTACTCATTTTATTCTTAAGTGTTTTTAACAATGTTTCTATAATCGCAAACGCACGACTCATGATGCAAAATATATTGAATTAAGTTTAAAACACCTGTAACATATAACATGATTTATTATAACATAATAGTTGAAAAAAATTGTACAAGTATTTGAAAAAAAGTACATCAATTTGCAAAAATGCGAAACCTGATAAGTGTTTTTGTGTAATTTGAGATTACGTCTGTCACAAGTGACAAGAGTAGGTCAATAATGATGAATTGCCGTTTCGCACCTCACACATGTCACAAAGGCCGGCGTCAATTAATTGCTTTCGTCTTGATAAAAATATTTATTCTGATTTAGAAGATAATCTAATGCATCTTTTTATTATTTTACACAGCCTCACGTGTAACTTTTCTAACTAACTCAGATTTAAAATTTTCATTTTCAAAAATTTTGTACTAGTATAAAGTACATTCTGAGAGTTAAAAAACATAAAAGTCGAGGATGTCACTGAACCAATTGTTATTTGACACTAATACTAAACGGACTTGATATTAAAGTGCCTGACAGGAATTAAATTCATCCAAATAGTTGTCAGTCAGAAAGGTATATTATATTTTGCCTAATCAAAGCAGAATGGCTATCAGTGGCTATCAGAAAAAAAATCAAGTGGCTATCAGACTTTTCCGATTTAGTACATTTTGGAAGTCAAGAATAGGTTACAATTCAAATTCATAATTTTTTTTGTATTCGTGTGACTAAATGCATAAACTATTTATCAATATGCCTAATAACAGACCAATAAAAATAAATAACTAAGAAATTAATAAAAATTAAATAGTGATATTGACCCACCCATCCTCCCATAGACGTACAGTGGTACTGACCCACCCACCCTCCAATACAAGTACGATAATATTGACCCACCCGCCCTCCCATACACGTATAGAGGTACTGACCTACCCTCCCACTCACACACGTACAGAGGTATTCGTCCACCCATGACGTATAGTCTTACTGACCCACTCTCCCACCCATACACGTAGTGTTATCAACTCACCCGTCCACCTATACATATTAAAATACACATAATATGGTATTGACCCACCTGCTCACCTATACACGCTCAGTGGTATTGACCCACCTGCCCACCTTTACACATACGTACAGTGGTATTGACCCACCTGCCCACCTTTACACATACGTACAGTGGTATTAACCCATCTTTCTACGTACATTGGTATTGACCCATTTGTACACGTGTGTACAGAGTATTAGAAATTATATTTATTCTGTAATACACGAATATAGAAGTATGTTTTCCTAGCATCATTTAAAAATAGTATTTTTTAGAAATTTTCCAGGAAATAAGTTGGATAGATTTCGAAGAAATTTTACTTTTTATTATTATTATGGTTTCGAGAGCTCATATCTACCCGCATTTTTGTTATATGCTTATATATAAAAACCTGGGTATATCTGAGCTCTCGAAACCGTAAGAATAATAAAAATTAAATTTTCTTCGAAATCTATCCAACTTATTTCCTCGAACATTTCTAAAAAATACTATTTTCAAATGATGCCAGCAAAACATACTTCTATATTCATGTGTTACAGACAGTTTTTTAGTTGATTATTACAGGCCAAAAAGTCAAGAGACGTACAGGTTGATTATTACAAAACCACCGTACGTGTATGAGTGGGTGGGTGTGGTACAAAGTTTGATACCATTGACCGTAGAGACAAGAACACTGTCCGCTCACGTGAGTCCCATGAATCCGATTTGCTTGTTCTATGAATTAATTCTTGTACTATCTCCACAGTTAGGGCCAGAGATCTCCATCTCTCTCTGTCTCTCATCATACCCCTCTCTGTTTATCTTATTAATTAAGTAGCTACCATTAATCGTTAGGTAGCAGCAGAGGCGCACATTATCAGAGAATGAATTGCTTTGTTTCTATCATTGATTTTATACACAAATAGATTTCCCATCCAATGTTAAATTTTGAGTCTCAAAATATCAGCTGTTTTTGTGGTCCATTGTGGAGCGCTAGTGTAGTCCCATGTAAATGTAATGCAGTTTAAACCAGCTGTGGTTGCGGGCCACACAAACTAACAAAATTACTGCCACAAATATTCCTATTAGATGGTTTATCTATTGGAGGTTTATATAATCAATGTTTCTATAGTCAATGATGATATGGACATATATCCAGATTTTCCATCAGACGACTTCTTCGTGTTGTAGAGCTCTAAGAGAGAGCAGGAGTTAAAAAACTTTACCTCCAAAGACACGTGTGTACAGCACCCTACTATTGTTGCAGGGTGAGGGGGGACTCCTGCTCCGTGGCTCTGAGCCCTACAGGGTCCACGACGGAGATCATGTTGCAGCTAACTGACCCTTGTCGATATGACCGCTGGACACGGCCAAACCCCCACGGCAAGATCCATGTCTTTATACGTATTTACGTCTATTTCCTGGGTGCAATCGAGGCTCAGAACTTGGTGAGAACAATTTTGTAATTTACTTGTATTTTAAAATACTGGGTTGTTAATCTTGACTGTTCTAATATGTATAGAACCATTTTTGGTTGCTATGCACTTTCTATACGCTTCTGAAAATATGATGTGTCGTTAAATAAATATAAAAAATTAAGGGGAGATTGTTTTGAAGCGTAGATAGCTCTTTTTTTACTGAAGAACATGAAATTGGTTTAAAACAGATTTGTATACAATTAAAAAAAATATTTTTAAAATTAATTCTTATGTATGCCTATCAATAAATGGGTTGGCGTCTGAAAAAATGGAAGATCACTTACAGTGACCATTCAGGTACCAACATTGTAGATCATATAGCACCACCCAGGGGACACGTGCAGCCGAAGGAATGCTGTGGTCGCCCACGGGTTATAATATGTCAATATTTGAGAAGTGATACAGAAAGTGTATAAACACAGCATATTTATTTTACAGAAGTTTACTTTAATTCAAACTATTCTTAATTTTATCTACTGATAATTTTAAATAGTTATTCTTTTATTTGAGAATTTTCTTCCTAAAGGTTTAATTTATATTCTTATCACCATAATTTAAGTGCACTATACTTTAGCACTGGGGGGTCCATTGGTCTGTACAATAATTGATATAAGAGAAACGGCTATATTTACAGAAACTTTTTAACCAGGGACTTAATCTAACTTTTAATGGCAATTATAAATTATGTTGTTTTATAGTTTAGTCCCCAATTTCCTATATAACAGCCAACTTTAAAGTTCTTATGGAAATTATGTGTATTCTTCATTTTTAAGAGAACACAGCATTAAAACCCTTTTATTATTATTACTACTCACTTATGGGTCCAACCCGACCAAGTGAAGTAAAGTCAATGCTACTTTGACGATCCGTTACTTTGTGCCCAAACTTGTTTCATTTTTTCGGAACGAGCCCTCTTTATTTTACTAGATTAAGTTGTTCCGGTTCTTCAAATCCTGATCCTTTTTTTACAAACTATTTTAAACCCACTCATTAGGGACTTATAGTATTTAAAAGCCTCAGAACATATGAAACCTTATTCTGGCGTTTCAGCAATACACGACGCAGATTCTGATGCGCCATAGGTGGCGAGACGAGAGACTGGAACAGAGTCCGAACTCCAACCCCCACACATTGGAGGGAGAGAACGCCTTGTTGGGGAGGATATGGACGCCTCACCTCTACCTGGTCAATGAACAAGAGTCGAGAGTGATGGGGTCGGGCCGTCAAGACGTTCTGGTCTCCGTGCAGCCTGATGGCACAGTCCTACACTCAACCAGGTGAGTAGGGGGGACGATAATCAGCAAAGGAATATTTACAAACATTTATTATATTTAATCAACTCATCTTTTATTACAGACATTTTACCAAATAAGATAAAAATATCAAATGTAAGTCAGGACTTTACAAGGTTCATTAGAACAACATTACAAACTATCACCCATTTTCAAGTCTCCTTTCTATTTCGAATGGTACACTAAAAAGTTCAACCTACGTAAAAATAATCTATTTGATGCTAAAAAAATATGGGTTTCTCAAATGACACCTCTTGCAACTTTATAAATCCAACAATAGACAATAGAATCAATACATAATAAAATTAATGGATTTATTAAAACCATTTGAATCAACATTTTTTATAAGACTGTTAAAACAACATAAAATGGACATATAAAGTGTGAAAAATAGTTCGAGTCATATATTTGTTTATTTATTTTCAACGGTACACACAGTTTTTCAAATGTAGCACAGTGCAATATTTACTTCGTGAAATAGAAAATAATTTAAAAAATGTACAGTCACGTACATTTTTATAATATATCATAATTATAATTGACAAGAACCGCTCCAGATTTAGTTGGCCGTACTTGAGATTAGTTAACACCGATATTGTAACATGTTCAATCATATCTATAGCATTAACTTGCTGTTTAAAAGTTAATAATTTATGTCTGTCAGCATCAAGAGTAGTTTCTGAGATCATTCATGAACGTACTGGACGTGAAATACATGAATGAATCAACTTGTCTGAAATAATTAATTTCACAACTTCAGTGAAGTCTATCCTCAGATATCAAAAATTTGAAATAAGGCTTTCAATTGTTGGTTCAACCTACCCTCCTTACAGTATTTACAATCATATAACATATGTTTGTATTTTGAAAAATAAATCTTTATAATTATGTTACATGCTTGATTTCTATAAGATTACAATATTTCTTTCTATCGAAATGTTGCTAGTAGCTGGATGATTAGTGGTTGATTTAGTCAGTCATACATTGATCGCCTTCTAGTCAGAGCGAAACAGCCTAAAGCAACAGTTTAACCAGGAATTTGAATCTCTTAGTATTTCGTGATTTTATTGGTTGTTGCTAAGCTTACTGTTGGCGCAGAAATTATGTATACCCAAGTTTGAAGGTTTGCTACTATGAAATTAAGAGGCCTATGTAAAATCCAAATACAACATTGTTTTTCAAGTTTAATTGTACGTTATGACATAGGTCTATGCATTTTTAAATGTTGTTGTAAGTTTCAATAATTGTTATTGAAACAATATACCTAGATGAAACAAAATGGGTACTGTAATTTTAACTGGTTTTCACTGTGCATCAACTGTACATCTTTATTTCTAAAAAACTTTTAATGTATTTAATTTATATTTCAAACGTGGTTAACATTCTTAAATGTATTAAAACTTATAGAAAATATTCCTGTCAACCAAATATTAAAATATAAATGTGATACATTAACGAGTTTTTTTATTAATAAATCTGTAAAGTTTATGCACAGTTAAAATTAGTTAAAATTCTTGTACCTTTTCTGTTCTAACTAGGATAGAAATGGTTAAAAACTTACAATACAATTTAAAAATCTACATGTTTTAACGTGCAATTAATTAAGAAAAACAACGGTGCGACTGGCCTTCAAACTCAGGTTCAATCAACGCTAGACTACTGAGCATAACACAAGTAGTTGGGCAACTTCACTACTTAAGTTATTTTTATTCGACAAAAATGTGGAAATAATTATTTGTTTTTAGTATGACACCGGTGTACGGCCACTCTCATGATGTATTATTCATGAGATAACAGTAGTTTATTATATTTTGGGGATCCTACATTATCTCTTCCCCTTAAATTAGCCTAAAATTCAAGCTAATGTTTTGTAATTCTTCCAGGTTGAAAGTCACTCTTCTCTGTCTTATGAATCTCCAGAAGTTTCCGTTCGACGACCAAGTTTGCCCTCTAGTTTTGGAAAGTTGTAAGTTTTAGATTTTACAAACGCCTAGTTAAAATAACATTATATATTACTAATGGCTTGTTGGGGCAAAAGCCTCTTCATGAATAAAATTAAAGTGTTAATGTTTAAATATTTAATGTATACTATTTAATGATTTATAGTTTTGTAAAACTCATCATCATACATACAGATTAATCAGGTAATAACAGTTGGAATATTTAATTTGTCTTATTGACAACTGGACTCAATAAATCAAAACAAAAGTTAGAAACCCTCTTCACATAATTAACATGGGAACTTTGAAGGCCAATGGGGTGGATTTCTAAAGGTGAATTGCAAAACTTTAATTTTTCCCTCCTTTTACAATATTTGAGCCTTAAAATGAGCCATTTCTGAAGGCCGTAGGTGAAGTTTAGTCTTAAATTAACTAAGAATTTGGACGCAACCGATTCGCCTTACAAAATATACAGGCTGTCCCCGAACTTTCTGAAGATATTTTTAAGTATTGATTGTGGGTCAAAAACAAGACATAATATCATATTTAAAAATTCCAAATCACCTCCGGTACCCGTACAGCCACCATTTTGAACGTTTTACAAATTTTTTTATGTTTAAAACTATTTAACCTATAGAGTTAAAATTTGATATACACATTACAAAACCATTCTCTTACTGAAATAAAAAATAAAAAACCCTTTTTAATTATTTTCAAAATGGCGGCACTTTGAAATTTTTGATCCTTAATAACTTTTGAAAGGTACGGAATACAACAAAATCACAAGAATACCTTCTTTTTGCAAATTAAATTTGCAATCCCAAAAAGTAAAGTTGAATGAAATTGGATGACAAACAATTGAGCTTTGAATATTTTTGTATTATTCCAAAGTGCCTACATTGAACTGTGGTTGGAATAACTCCCTATCCCAGATTGCGGTAATTGCAACTGAGGTTCAAACTAAGCTTGAAGATCTTGATCCGACTAAGAGTGCTGGACCTGACAATATTCCACCAGTTGTTCTAAAATTCTTCCTGTCCACTGTCGACACTGGTGGCGCAGTGCTGTAGCCTAGCTACTTGGGGACAAAGTGTTTGGGAGATTGTAGGCGATAGGTTCCATGCTCGATTCTCTTAATACCGACAACATATTAAACTTCAAAAAGACTCAAAGCAGTTCGGAAATGGGGTGAAAAAACTCCTCCAGGATCTCTGCTGCTACAGTGTTAGGGAATACTTAACCCGTTTGTAGTCTATAATAAGAGAAAGGTTTATTACTGTATTTTATGATGTATTGGAGTTTGTAATTTAATTTAATGTAAATATTGACGCTGTTATACGGTTGTAAGAACTGTCACAATAAAGATAATTTTGATTTGATTTGATTTGACACGGCGTCCGCTCAATGGTTGTCATCAACGTAGACACTACTAGAGAAGTCTGGAGGTCTTGTTTTAGACCATGTTTACTTTTACCTGAAAACATATATCTCTACAAAGCAACATGGTTTTCTTCGTGGTCTATCAACAGTCACCAATCTCCTTGAGTTTCAAGAATATGTCACCTCAGCCTTTATCAACTCATGCCAGGTTGACTGTATTTACCTAGACTTCTCTAAAGCCTTTGATAAGGTCCATCATGGGTTGCCAAACTCGCAGGCTATGGAGTCTCAGGACGGCTACAGTGCTTGGACAGCTATCTTAGGGGCCGAGCATTATATGTGAAATGTGAGGATGTCTTGTCGTCTCCTTTTGATGTCTTGTCTGGGGTGGCCTAGGGCTCTGTACGTGTATGGGTGGGCGGGTGGATTACTGTTCGTGTATGGGTAGGCGGGTGGGTTTATGCCACTTAAGTGTATGGGTGGGCGGGTGGACAAATGCCACGAAACGTATATTACTACCACAATATATAACACTGCAAATTACAGTAATGCTATACGTGTGCGGGTGGGTTGTTGAATGTTTTTATCATTCAGACTGAGTCAGTATTACTTTACTATTGAATGCTACCATAAATACACTTACTATCAGCGCAGAAATTATGTGCATCCGAGTTTGAAGGTTGTTTTCTAAGAAACTAAGAGGCCTATGAACATTTCAATTACACCATCGTTCTCCTCCTTTAATTTTGTGTTATTAAATGTGCATTAAAATATGTTATTATAAGTTTTAGTGGCAGAGCTCATTGCTGTTTAATATTTTTATTAATGACATCATCTGTGTTATCTCAGGGGCCTGCCTTTTGTTTACTGATGACCTCAAGATTTTTGCCAGAATCTGACCAGAAAAATATACAACAATATCGCTTTATAATATCGTTTCTTGGTGTGAGGAGCTAAACGTCGCAAAATGTCGAGCTGTTTCTTTCTCTCGCTTGACAGTTACTTTTACTCATGATTACCTAATTGAGGGTTCCAGTTTAATAAGAGTGAACAATGTCAAGGACTTGGGAATTTCTTTTACTTCAACTTTGAATCCTGCATTGCATTTATGGATGTAAATATAAAAAGCTAACTCTCTTATTGGCTTCATTAACAGACTAACCAAACACTTCCGTTCACCTTAATCTCTCATAATACTGTACAAGATGCTGGTTCGTCCTGTGTTAGAATATGGCTCTATTGTATGGTCACCATATCAACGAGGTCATGTTGATTTGCTACACAGGTTACAAGTCCGTTTTATGCGTATGCTAGGCACTCGCCTTGGCTGTACTTATTTTGGTACACCCATTGAAGAACTGGAACAGCATTTCAAACTGAACCCACTTCAGCATCGGCGAATGGTTATTGACTTGGTGTTCCTTTACAAGGCAGTCAATGGTTTAATGGACTAACCTGAGCTCTTGCGGAGAACAGACCTACACATCCCTAGTGTTACAAGATCCATGACGATATTTGGCCGTAGTAATCTGCCCACCAGCTATGCTTATCACTATGGACTGGCCAGACTTCAGAGGACTGGGAGTGTGGTGTCATCGAGTATATACTTTTTTGTGGAATCTGCTAATTCTTTCAAGAGGAAGGTGACATTGTTGAGTGCATCTGTTGTTTCTGATCATTAACTCCATAATCTGTTGATGTCCTAGGTATCTCCCTGCCTTATGAGCTGCCATGTGATCATTTTCAGTTATTTCTAGTGATGTTCTAGTTACCTGTCATTATACTTCTGCATGTAATTCATTGTCTTAAATTTGCTTGTTGTATAGACTAGATCATAGTTTGTTATCTTTTTCATTAGATTATGTATAGAATTGTTTGTTGTTATTCTTACTTGTTTATCACAATTTGTCTCGTTATATTGTATAATTAATTTATTGTTTTACTGCTTGGACTTTATGTAGTTGTTTTGTTATAGTCCATTACTTTTACATCATATTATTGGTATTTTTTATAATGGTCCAAAATGTTTCAACAAGTTGCCTTTTGAAATTAAAATTTCAGTTAACGTTAGAAAATTTTGTAGTAATTTAAAAGCTTTTCTATTACTAAATGAAAATTGTAACTTATTCTACAGTTAAAAATGAAGATGTGTTCTCTGTTTATTTGTGTTTTATAGTTGTATTGTAATGGTATTATGTATTTTGGTTTTATTTTTGGTAAAATATTGTAATAATTGAAATAAGAAATTGTAAATATTTTTATACTAGGCTGAAGTGAATTGTTTGTGTTTATTAGTGTTTATTAGTATTGTAGTGAAGTGCATCAATTGTGAATTGCAGTGAAGATACGGTCTTGCATAGCAGGTCCTGTTATGTGCCTTATCAGTGTTAGGTGTAGACGCCACGGAGAGCAGCCCGGCTGATAACAACATGTTACTATAATCTGGACTCTGACAAGAAACCTGTTGTATTTTGTTGCCTATACTGACCACACTACTCGTAAAAGTGGTACTGCTATGGTCAAGCTTGTAGAATAATTATCATTAGTCCTTTTAGGTGATATGCCATCAGTGTATTATTACTGTAAATTTGTTGTTACCATTGGAATTATTAAATAAATAAATATTACTGTCAATGTTGTGTTTCCAGGGACGTACAACACTAGTCAGCTGGAGCTGTCGTGGGAGGAGGACAGCCCGGTCACCATCAACAAGCACTTGCAGCTGACCGAGTACTCGTTGACTGACGTCTACGTTAACAAGTCAGAGGCACAATACTCTATAGACGACAGAAGAGATACCGTGGACACCATAAACTACTACGGGAAGTTTGGTAGGTAGTGAAATGTCTCACTATTATTTGAAGTCGTTTACTATACAGGGTGTCCCTGAACTCTCTGAGGATCTTTTTAGGTATTGATTGTGGGTCAAAAACAAGACATAATATTTAAACATTCCAAATCAACTCCGGTACCCATACAGCCGTCATTTTGTATTTATTTTATAAATTATTTTTATTTTAAAAACTATTTAACCTATAGAGTTCAAATTTAGTATAAACATTAATAAACCCGTTTTCTTACGGGAATAAAAAAATCAAAAACCATTTTTAATTATTTTCAAAATGGCGGCTCTTTGAAGTTTTTGATCTTTAATAACTTTTTAAAGGTAAGGAATACGACAAAATCACAAGAATACCTTCTTTTTGAAAATTAAATTTTCAATTCAAAAAAGTAAAGTTGAATGAAATTGGATAACAAACAATCGAGATTTGAGTATTTTTTATTTTATCATTTACGCGTCAATGTGTTGACGTGAGCTATGGTGCCGTGACGCGCGAGCCGACCACAACAATACATCAGCTATCTATTCTGATTACTTTCATCCAAAACATTACAATAAAGTGATTTGTGATAGTATTGTAATAAAAATGTCCCTAGCAGGCAACGAAATAATATTTGCAAATGATTTTCGTTGTTATTAAATTAAAAATTAATTTTCACCTTAAGTAAGGGCCTAAAAACTAAAATTGAAAATTATGCAAATAAAGTAGATTTAAATCAGGTGGTTTCAGTTATTGTTATAAAACTGTCGATCTATAACTTTTCTGGTCAGATTCCGTATATTCCTCCAAATAGAAACTATATGTTATACAGCTGTAATCATGTAACCTAACCTAACCTACCTATATATCTCCCTACGTACGTACGTACCTACCCACCCACCCTAACCTAACCTAGTTGTATTTGGGGGGCATATAACGGAATGCAACTACTTTTCCTATATGTTCTACCGTGTATTATATTATATATAGAGTAATAAATTAACTATTACCAACAACAACAAACCTGAGGTTCAAAATTATTCTTGAAGATCAAAAATCAAAATAAATTTTTCTTATATAACTGTTAAGGCGTATGTTTACCACAAAGCAAATTCGGAAGGGGGAAAATAATGAAAAGCAAATATTAGATGTAACAAATCACAGATTTTATTGATATTGAAATTTATGATATGAACATTAAAACTGTGACAAGACATGAGATTAAAATAAATTAAATGTAACTGATCTAACTAAAATGTAAATGTAACGATTCTTTACGTATCGAATCGTGAGAAGCACGTGGCTACAACACTACAAGAGTGTGTGAGGCGCTACGAGAGACTGACTGCCTGAGGGGAACGGCTCGAACCCAACCCCCACCCCTACAATAAAAATCAGTCTCAAACAATAACTTACAGTAAAGTTGTAAAGGGGTTTTAAGTACATAAATAGTGGGTAGATTGTCTCATTGTAGCTGTTAAGGGAGGGAGAGTTTTCACCTAATGAAACATACATAATTTAATGGGTCTATACAGTTGTGTGGCGTTGTCAGCAGTGGACACGGGGAGAGAGCCCACTTCGCTAGTCGACTCCAAAAGGTGCTGACACGAGAGATTTATCCGTTGGACTCGAGAATATAAAAAATCTAGTCAAGAATATAAACAGACTTTTACAATAATGTTACTAGATTTATAAATGGGCCTACCTGTTAATATTTTTTGTTATAATTATTAATTATAATTTCTGAGTGGTGAAATAATGATTGATGTTAGTTAAAAAATAAAATGTAAACCACTTAAAGACTAAACATTCCATAAGTGTACAACCCAACGCTCCTCTGTACGTTCTTCTTACCCAAAAAATTTTAATTTAGTATTAGGGCCTACGTCTTGCGAGGGGAAGGATTAATTTAATATGTTAACTGTGTGGTAGTAGATTAATAATTACTATTTTTTCTTTCTATTAAAAAAAGCCTACTTCATAAATGTTCCGACAAGACATGATGATACTAAGATAATAAAGTCCACCTATATTTCAGCTGGTAATTACAGCACGCTGACGCTGAGTTTCGAGCTTCAACGAGAAGTGGGTCACTACATCATGGACTACTACGTGCCCAGTATCCTGCTGGTTGTCGTCTCTTGGGTCACCTTCTGGCTGGACGCCAACGCCGTCCCGGGCCGCACCACCCTCGGTAACACCAGACTCTTAAACTTGATTTACATAAAAACTTGAGTGATAGGCCAAATAGGAGGTTATATGAATTGAGTAGTTCTTGTAAAATCATACTTTATTTGACTTCTCGTTTGTAAGGAATAGTGATTTGAAGACTATATAGTGAAATTGAGGATGAAATCCTATTTTGTAGGAAAGAAAATTTATCATTTACATGTACTAATACGTAGAAACATCCTCAAATGTAACAATGTCAACTAAATGGTGGTCCATCAGGCGGCGGAAATGATGAACGAACCAGATAATAGACTGACAGACCAGTCAGCTAACAGTACTGACGGACCTATCAGCTAACAGTACTGACAGACCAATCAGCTAACAGTACTGACGGACCAATCAGCTAACAGTACTGACGGACCAATCAGCTAACAGTACTGACGGACCAATCAGCTAACAGTACTGACGGACCAATCAGCTAACAGTACTGACAGACCAATCAGCTAACAGTACTGACGGACCAATCAGCTAACCGTACTGACGGACCAATCAGCTAATAGTACTGACAGACCTATCAGCTATCAGTACTGACGGACCAATCAACTAATAGTACCGACGGACCAATCAGCTAAAAGTACTGAACCAAGCAGCTAACAGTACTGACGAACCAATCAGCTAACAGTACTGACGGACCAATCAGCTAACAGTACTGACGGACCAATCAGCTTACAGTACTGACGGACCAATCAGCTAACAGTACTGACAGACCAATCAGCTAACAGTACTGACGGACCAATCAGCTTACAGTACTGACGGACCAATCAGCTAACAGTACTGACAGACCTATCAGCTATCAGTACTGACGGACCAATCAACTAATAGTACTGACGGACCAATCAGCTAAAAGTACTGACGGACCAATCAGCTAACAGTACTGACAGACCAATCAGCTAACAGTACTGACGGACCAATCAACTAACAGTACTGATGGACCAATCAGCTTACAGTACTGACAGACCTACGGCTAACAGTACTCACGGAACTTTCAGCTAACAGTACTGACGGAGCAATCAGCTAACAGTACTGACGGACCAATCAGCTAACAGTACTGAAAGAAACAGTTGTAAGCGTGATTGATCGGCCCAGTATAGAAAACGTTTACTGACGTGACCATTCAAGCATAATATTACTGAAACCTACGGTGATTATGATATGACGACCATATCAACAAATAGTGATGAGTGACCATCAGTCTAATACTTACTACGGTGATTAGATCTCGCCAACAGTATGACAACCAGTCGCTGAATAGTAGGCTCAGACGGCAATCAGTATAAGTTACTGAAACCAATTGTAAGGTTATACGGAAATATTTATTCATTACTGAATGAATTCCACTTCATAATCATTGTATTTCTACTAAGACCAATTCAGATTAAGGTAATGATCGATCAATAGCTAACGATGTAGCATATGTACAATCTAGGAAAATTACTGTAGAAATTCATTAATGTAATGACAAATGAACCCAGTTATCAGTACGAGATCTTCAAAATTTGTTAGACTTGTCGGAATCAATACACCTAAAATTACTGAAGCGGGTAGTACTGACGGACCTATCAGCTAACAGTACTGACGAACCAATCAACTGATAGTACTGACGGATCTATCAGGTTTAAGGAGTAAGAGTAAGTTTCTTTCTAAAGAAAATAATCATTGAATATTTTATTTACTTAATTCTTTAGAATTTCCTGTTGACGTTTATGAGTAATTTCAAAAAATTAAAGAAAGAATCAAAAATAGGTTTACTAATATTTGTTTGTAAATACATCGTCTGTTAAGTTGGTTTATGGGAAGAGGTAGTATTATTGACTCCCACACAGGATTAAGTACGATACTATTAAATAACCCGCCCACCCATACACTTGCGATACTGTTACTCATACACACACACCCGCCTATACGTGTACGGTAGTGATGACAGAACAGCCCTCCTTTAAAACTACGGTGATTATGATCTTCCCGCCCACGTATAACAAACGTTTGTGATGCGGTGATTATGATCTTCCCGCCCACGTATAACAAACGTTTGTTATGAGTTGGCCAGTTGCAGATCATATTATTACTTTAAACCTACGGTGATTATGATATTCCCGCCCACGTATAACAAACCTTTGTGATGAGTTGGCCAGTTGCAGATCATATTATTACTTTAAACCTACGGTGATTATGATCTTCCCGCCCACGTATAACAAACGTTTGTGATGAGTTGGCCAGTTGCAGATCATATTATTACTTTAAACCCTTTGTAGAGGTAATAAGGTAATTATTTATTCATTTATGTCATATTTGATTCATTTTACTTTTCATATAATATATTTATTTCTATTCTTAAGATGCCAATTGTCAAGATAAGGGTGAATATCGATTTCGAATGAGTGTGGCGAGTCGAATGAGTCATTGTTACAAACTAAGGCCGAAAATTCTGTAGAAAGTGTCATTAATTGTCCAATGACAAATGAACGCCGCAGGTTATCAGCTGATATCTTCTAAAATTTGTTATGACTTGTCGGAATCGAATGAGCACCTTTTAATTATGAAGCTGGGCTTTAATCAACTACGTTACCGACCAAATAATAATGTTTCTTTCAAAAATAATTTTGTTAATGATGAATTGAAATGGTGGT
Source organism: Stictocephala bisonia (assembly GCA_035578905.1). Classification (NCBI taxonomy): domain Eukaryota; kingdom Metazoa; phylum Arthropoda; class Insecta; order Hemiptera; family Membracidae; genus Stictocephala; species Stictocephala bisonia. Next base: position 175,382 of record JAQJVL010000811.1, read on the forward strand.
ATATTTTAATAAGATCTGAAATATATGTCAAGAAAGCACGTAAAATTAGACATCTTTTAGATTTATTATGATCATTAACTAGATTTTTCCGTAGTTCAAACGTACAAACTCAATGTCACAGTAAATATAAATAGTAAATATTGTTATTAAAAAACATTCACGTACATCTTGAATGAGTCATGGTCATGTTGTTTCAGGCACCAGTACGATGTTGACATTCATCACTCTGTCGAGGAACATCGGCAGTTCGTTGCCCAAAGTGTCCTACATCAAGGCTACCGAGATCTGGTTTATTGTCTGTACTGGATTTATCTTTGGGTCTTTGGTGGAGTTTGCCTTTGTGAACATCATCTGGAGAAGGAGGTTAGCAGATCATATCTACGTAAACTTCGCCAAGAAATGTATTTATTCATAAGAAGCAATAAGATCGTCAAGATATAGCCGAATATGGATTTCGAATTAGTGTAATGAATGTGGGTGAGCAAATGTAGTCTTTTTTACAATCTAAGACCGACTATTCCCTAGAAAGTGTAATTAATTAAAAGCCTAATGACAGACAAATGAACAGCCGGTGGTTTCAAACTGATCTCTTACATCTGTTATGACTCTTGAACTGGGCTTCAACCCAAGGCTCCTATTTAAACCTTGGCTTCAACCTACTATGCTATTGACAGCTGATTAAATGTATCTATTAGATATCTGGGCTGACCGACACATAACTGACCAGAAAAAAATTTTAATAAAATAATAGATTTTGGTTCTGTATTTATAAAATATAATCTCGTCGTTGCCAATAATTATTCCAATTTGTTTGTCAATCTATTCCTAATATGACTGATAGATTACATTTTCCTCCTGGTAAAAGGAGTATCATTATAATAAGTAAAAAATATAGTCCGGTAACAAACTAGTACCACTGAATACACGCTACTCGCCTCCACAGTAGCTGAACAACTAAAGGAATTAAATGATTTTCCGGGTTCGATTCCCAGGTTGTCGGATGGAAAAATTGCACCTCAAGTCCTAGCATCGTAGTAGTGATATCACAGTTATGTAGAGTAAGCAAAGAGTTAGTAGAGAGAGATGAGGTGATGAATTAATGGGAGCCACCAGTGCCACTTGCATACAATCAGGCACGTACCCACCTGTATGTATGCCTGTTGCTCCATCTTCATCGACTTCACTTATTTTACTATGTTTGTTTTCCTGATAGGTGCCAGGTGAAGCCTAACAACAAACAAGATTAAATACGTCATGATACACATTGCAGGCACTTAATATTTCTCAGTTCAGTGTTAAGTTAGAACAAACAACAGGTCTGAAAGATAACATAAGTAAACGGAGTAAAGCTCTAGTTGTGTGTCATGGTAATGTACTCAAGGTCACATCAACTGTTGTAGTTTACGTCATTACCTGTCCTGATTACGAAGTAAGAGTTAGACAATATGCCTAACACCTACACGCGTACTATACTTCATCATTCGCTTTTCATCATAGAGATATGGGCGAATATGAGAAACGAATGAGAGAGATGAGTGTAGATGAACGAATGTAGTCATTCTACATTCCCTTCCAGAGATTGACTGTCCCTTCGAAAGAGCCATTTATAAATAGCCTGTTAACAGGGCATCTAAGGACCTACAGCTTTACGTGAAACCCGAACCACGTAATATTTATCTGATTTTCTGCTAATTGACAATCCGGATCCTCAGTTCTCTACCCTACGCAACATACGCACTCTGACTACCATTAAATAAATAAATAACTGTTTTATTTCATGAAACAATATACAAATATTGCATAGAAATCGTCAAGTTTGTAAACAATTTCATTAAGTTATATATAAAAAAAACATTCACTCAATACATAGTCACATTCATACTTACAATAGTCAAATCATTCATTCGTTTGAACTAATCCACTCCAGCACCTACGTCAGTTAGCCAATCACTAGGTCTCCCATTGGTGTGCCAAAAACTCATCTGTGCTGTAAAACGCTTCCGATATCAAGGCAGCTTTCAGACGAGTTTTGAACGCCTTCAGCGTCGGGGCACTTTTAATTGCGTTCGGTAATTTGTTGACAAAACGAGCACCCGCGTGTGAGGGCAAGCGCTCGTAAGCTACCGTCCTGTGTCTTCCAGTTCGGTAGTTGTCCCTGCCTCTAGTTTCATAAGAGTGTATTTCTCTACCTCTTATGGGATCTCATTTTGATTTAAAGAATACGCACGTTTCTAAAATATACAGGCAGGGTAATGTCAACATTTTTAGGTTTTTAAATGATGGCTTGCACGACTCTCTCCACTGCAGTTTGGCAACTATTCGGACTGCTTTTTTTTGCAGAATGAACAGTCTGGAAAAGATAACATTTGCGCAACCACCCCACAGTGCCAGTCCGTATGACAAGTGAGGGTAGATTACTCCATAATATGCCGTCAACAGTATCTGGATCGGGCAATATTTAGAAAGCTGCCTCAAAACATAAATGCCTGAGGATACTTTGGAGCATATACTGTCTACATGGCAATCCCAAGTCAACTCCTGATCAAGGTGTATTCCGAGGAATTTTGCCGAGTAGACTTCTTCGATCTCAGTCTCGCCCACCATTACTGTTGGACTATGATCTGAGTCGCTTTGGCGCAGAAGGAACTGCATGAATGACGTTTTTGTCGAATTTGTTTTGAGATTGACCTTGTTAAAATATTGAATTGAATTGTTAAGCTCAATGAACGTTACCTGTTCCAGTTCTTCACTTGAGTTTGAGTTAAAACAGAGAGTTGTGTCATCAGCATATTGGACGAGACGCCCTTGATGTACTGATGAACCAACATCGTTAACGTAGATTAGAAAGAGCAGCGGGCTGAGTATGGATGGAGTATGGCCATTCTACACGGTTACCCCAAAAATCGTTATGCGTGTCCACGACGATAGTAACCATTGAGCTGACGCTGTGTCGGTATTAAGAGGACAATTATAGAACCTATCGCCTATAATCTCCACGTCATGATTTTGTAAAAAAAATTGGCAAATGTAACGATCTTAAAAAAGATACACACGATTTAGTGGTTTTCCATGTCACCTGAGGACTGCTGGAGATTCTTACATACCAGAGCTTAACGCAAGTCTAGGGAATGACTTACAGATAAGTTGGACATATACAATCGTTTTCAAGTTATGTAAAGCAACTTAGAAATCCTAATCTCTTTCAACTCGTCTGTCTTTTAACGAAATAGTCACCGGTGATACTCAAGTCATGACCAATTGTTTACTGATTTCTTCGGCTCCCTATTCAATCCTAGAGACGATACGCCTACAAATTTTAATTTTGCTAGCAGCTTGAATGCAAATAGTTTCCAAGTAACTGAGGAGAGAGTACAAAAGGAGGTGGAATCGCTTGCTATAAAAAAAGGTAAAAGGTAATGACGTAGCGCTCAACGTTCACCTATCAACAATCTAATCAATAGACGATTCTTTATTGACGGCATCTCTATTGACCATAACACACAAGTCTAGTTATGGTGTCCCGATTACTTTAACACCTAATTTCACCAAGGTTATTAGTTTTAGGCCAATCGTCATCCAGTCTGCTCTGGCTAAGGTAGTGGAATGTCTGGTGCTGAAATTGATTTCTGCTGATACCATCAATTAATAATGAACATATCGTGAATTACTGTCCCCCAACAACATGGATTCTGCACCCAAACCAACCTTGTTATCTATACAGACTATACCGGTATTCTTTCTGTCTTCAACCGCATTCATCAAATGGAAACCATCTATTTAGACCTTTTCGAAGTATTTGATAAGATTTACCACTTACTTAAGGGTAAATAGCCGAAGTGGTTTCAGGGCTATTTAAGCGGACGCTTACTAGGAGGAATTGTTTACCACCTCGGGTGTCCCACAGGGGTCCAAGCTCGGCTCTTCTTTTTTAACCTGTTTGTAGACATCACCAGCAATTTGACATTTGAATATCTTCCCGTTGTAGATGATTTCAAGATATTCAAAGAAATCTTTTATGTCTTATGCACGAAGACTGTCTCAGCACTCAACGCGATTTGCACTTAATTTCAAAGTAGTGTGATGATAATAAAATGGTTATCAATCCAACAAAATGTTTTGCAATCACCTTTTGTCGTCTAAAGCCCAATTGTTTTCAATTACATTGTAACCGGCAACATTAAACGAGTTAACGGCCTTCAAGTCAGTTTGACTGCACATTTATCACCGATTAAATCGAGTTTACATTTTAAATACACAGAGTGTTGTCTTGGTTATACACCGTGGATTTTATGTAACTTATTATGTAGGTAAATGACTGTCATTTACTCTGTACTTTTTGGAGCTTGGAAACATGATGTGGCCTGCACGCAACAACAACTTCCAAGTGGCAGTAAACTTTATATTTAATTAACAACCGTACTTATCTGCTGATGTGGCGCTACTGATAAGCTCCCCTTCTCCCGTCATCAAGATTGGCTATTCATTTTGCTTATTATAAAGTTATTCGTATTCCATTTTATACGATAACTTAAATGTTATACAACTAATCATTACATTATAATAATAAATCGTATTATCTACAAACATTTACAGACTAGACATTCATCTTGAAAGCATTGAAAATTGGAAAGGACACAATATTATACATAATCGATAGGTACAGAGAAAATAACTCAGTTAAAGGTGGAGAGCTTGTATGGTGCTGTTTAGGAAAGAGTTGTAAAGCAAATAAGGAGAAATAAGTCTAAAACCTTTCTAAACTCTTCTAATGTTAGTCATATTGGGTAACATTAAAATGAGATCCCTGGACCCTGACGCCATTTTCCTTGTCTCGTGCTGCCTCTCCAGTACCCGGACCAGTCCAACACTATAGTACCACACCTGCGACTTCACACATTCTCAGCCATGACATTGTTACACCCCCGGCAGCCAGCACAGGGGCAGAGTACCTTAATACCGACCTCAGACTTGCAGGAGAAAAACAATTCCCTTAGAAAAGAATTGGAAGAGTTTTGTGAAGAATTACGAGTAATACTGGACCAATTAATAGAGTACAATCAAAGGCTTCTTCAATGAATCCAGTGCCAGTGTTACTGTTCTGGGAATAGATATCGATACTGAACTTTAATACCAGGATCATAAAAGTGCATCAACAAATTAAATACTCGTATATCTATTTCTCCTTCGCAGACTATCTTTTTATTCCAATAATAGAATTTTGCTGCTTGTTTACCACGATTGCTTTACACCTCACCTGACTTACGGTCTCCCTATTTGGTGTTATGAAAGTTCCTACTGGAAGAAATTGTTTGTCTCTAACCAACTCACCAATATGAATCAATCTGGGGAAGAAAAACGCATCAACTTGCAGAGGCATATTTCGAGTAAACCGTCTCTTAACATTTCCTAGCATATATATTTATGAGTCATTAAAATTGTTTAAGAAACATTTCAATAATTTTACTGTACCCTCGTCAAACAACCATATACTTACAAGCACGCAGTCACATTCAGTAACTATTCCAGATCATTCATATGTTCATTGTGGAAAATAGGTTTATAATTCATCTATTAAATTGTTTAACAAATTAACAACAGGATTGAAAAGATAATATAATTTACTTAAATTTAAAAATAATCTCAAGGCACTTATCATTATTAGAGAATATTACATATATTATTGATTACTAGTGCAATACAGTACTAGTTTTTATTCATTTAATGAATGTATAAGTTTATTTTATTTCAATTAATTTAATGTAATGACGTTTTTGCTATGCAATTTTAGTGCTTCAGCAATAAAGATATTTGGTTTGATTCAAATGTTATTTTTCAGCAAAAACGTGGAACTGAAGAAAGTATCGAGCAAGTACATTTTGAAGTCGACCTTGACGCCTCAACTGGGCCGAAAAAACACAAACAGCTCAAATTTGGGACTGAAATGCAAATCTATGTCTTCTCTCAATGACTCTGAGTTTGACTCAGCGGTGACCTTGAACTCGGTAAGTCATCAGCAAGATTGGAATGACTATAGAAACAAGAACAATATCCACACGTATGTGTCCCGTGAAGCCGGTTTTCTATTCGGTAAAATTAGTTCACGTTCAGTTTTCATGTTATTTCATGTTAACGCTAGCGGTCTCCTTTCTCTCCTCACCCTTCTCACTGTCTCTCTCACCAGCAACGAAGAGAACTTAACCACTGAACTAATAATATGCCAAACTGTCACCCGAGCGTTTATTTGAAACTAGTCACCGTTAGATAGCAGGACAAGTACACGTCCATAGAAATACATTGCCTTGGACAGTCTGTTTTTTATAGCCACTGATAAAAGTAAATGCAACCTCAGACTGAACTTGAATTTAAAAAAGTATTTATTTTTATAGGCAGAAACATTCACTTCCTATCTTAAATAAATTCTTAAATTGAAAAAATTCTGAAAGAAAATCTCATAAATTTTTCAAAGACTAATCTATAAGGTTGTTTATGGTGCATAAATTTGATGGATTTGTTATTTAATGATATCATTTATTCCTATGTTTACAGCGAGACCCTAGTCAGCTGACTCTACGATCGTTGGATTCCATCAGCAAAGACCCCTCCACGACCAAGACCAACACGCTGACTGTCCCTGTCATATCGATTGAGGAGGGCTCTCCAGCCGAGGAGTCGCCGTCTAGCAAGAGTTTCTTCACGATGACTCCGCAGGAGATCGCTCACTGGATAGACCGCAGGAGCAGAGTGGCCTTTCCAGTGGCCTTCTTGATCTTCAACCTTTTCTACTGGGTGTCTGTGTGGCTATAACACCCTCCATTAAAGACTATCAACTATTTGTGATACGCTCGAGCTAGGAAGCATTAAGAATGTCACGACTATCCATGTGATTTTCTTTCCCATCAAACATTAGAAATCACTAATATTCGATAGCTTGCTTACATGAGATTGTTCACTTTGTTTTGATGCTTAAGCACTACTTCCAATAGTAACAGTTTTTCTTTTACTTCAGAAATTAAATTTAAAATTGACTATCCTGATTAAATTTCGTATCGTTAAAACAATCAGTTTTATCTGAACCAGGCGTAAAAAGCCTAAGACTGCAAAAAATAAGATACCAGAAGTGCAAAGATCTAAACATCAAAGTGGGTAGGTACAAATCTCAGACAGCATAGACTCGGAAGTAGTAGTTTTAGTCATGGAAGACTGCTGGAGGCTAGGAAGACTGAATTTACGGTACCTTAGCTTCACATAGGGGGACTGAATTTAATAAGAAAATCGTGTGAAATTATAATGATTTATAATATACAGTGAATTATAATAATATGAATGATGAACATACAGGGTGATTGAAAAGTAAGTTGCACCCCCTTTAACTTGTTTGCCATTTTAGATATGTGATATCTGTTTGCAGCAATCTTACTAAATATAAAAGGCTACACTAATAATGATAGTTTCACATTTTTTGACCCTCAGAGGAAAGAGGTTGGGGTTAATACGAAATGTTCAAATCGCACTTATAGTCTTATAATATATAATTTTAAAGGTCTTGGTTAGCCAATAAAAATACACTTAATGTTTCTTGTATAGTGGTCTAATATCAAATCTTTGAGTGTATTTTTTATTGACTAACCAAGACCTTTAAAATTATATGTTACAAGACTATAAGTGCTGTTTGAGAATTTAAGTCCCCCACTCCCCTACCCCTGGGGGTCAAAACTTTGAGAGCCTGTCATTTCTTGTAGAGTGGCCCAATTTCAAATCTTTAAGTTATTTTTTATTTACTAACCAAGACCTTTAAATTGATATGTTACAAGACTATAAGTGCTGTTTGAATATTTTTAGTTAACCCCACCCACTTTCCTCTTAGGGTCAAAAACTTGAAAGTGATCATAATTAGTGTTGCCCTTTGTATATAGTAAGATTACCGCAAACAGATTTGACATATCTAAAATAACAAAACATTTAAGGGGGGTGAGTCTTAGTTTTCAATCACCCTGTACTATGCGTGTAACTACATGATTGTTGAATGCAAAGTTTTCACTTAGCCAAATCATTCAAGATGCAGACGAAAACTGATTCAGTCATAATTGACCAGTTTAATTATTTATATAACGAATTAAGAAAAATATAAAAATGCTATTTCATTCTCTACTATTTCAAAAGTACTAGTTTGTTTAGATAATTTTTTTCTTTTGGGAAAAATTATGGCTTCGAACTGTTTTGGTTCATAGAGACGTGCTGTATTAGAGTTATAATGTTGTGTGCTACAAACTAATTTTATTTGTTTGTGTAATCTAGGAGTAACACTTTTATAACTAGTCTATAGTTGTGTTAAAAATTTAAAAAAATGTGATATACTAATGTTGTACATAATGTGAAATGCATATTTCTTGCCTGGACGTTCTTTATCTTAAGTAGTGTTTTGCTAGTATTTAATGTGATAAGGTCAATCGTAGTGAATACGATTTCTTTTATGATTTGTCGAAATGTGGTTTATTTGTCCTAAATTGCTATCAGTACAAGACTTTTTCATTACGACTTTGTTTCTACACAGTAACGATAATTAATTGTGTTCGAGGTTGTCTTTGTGATCGGTTGTCGAGTAACAAAGCAATAAATATAACATAGATTTGTATGTAAAGCACATACTGTAGCTACTTCTAGGCAATAGTAGCTTCTACCACATTTATCAAAATTCGCTTTAAAATATTGGCAAAAAAATGAGATGACATTATCGAATTTTATTGTTTGGGTTGACATTAACGTCGATAATAACGTCCGTTATTATCGACTAATTGAAAATAACGTCAACAAATTGACAATAACGTCCTCCTGAAAATATTAATGTAATTTAAATTTTTAGTATCAATTCAGACAAGAAAATATGCAAATCATTAAATTTTCTCCTGAATTATGATATTTATTTAATTTGCATCTGAAAAATTTATTTAGAAGGCAAAATAAAAATATAAATAAATAAAACTCCTAACAATTGTTTTTATTTATTAAAAAATTGTCTTTACAAAGTATTTAAATTATACCTGCACGTGCAAGTACATAATTTACAAACTTGAACATCATACAGTATAAATGCTTAATACAAGCAAATAATAGTGGTAAATTGCTGATGATGTATTTGCAAAACCGACCACGAAAATAGTTAAGAAAACAATGTTAACAAAGAACAATCAAAATCACGAGAAATGAACGTGTATGAAAAATGTATTTAAATAAAATATACAATAAGCTGTATGTTTAAATAATTTATTCCCATTCTAAACATCGTTTAGCAACCCAAAAACAATTTTGAATTCTTTACGAGTTGGTTTAAGAAACCTCAAAACGACACTAGTTCTACTAGTTCTAATAGTAAAAAAGAAGTTTGCTGTGAGTTTGGCTACTTGTTGAGAGTATATGCGATGCCCACAGGAGTGTTAATAGATACTATTGGAGAAGTCTACTGAGCAAATCGCGCATGGGCTCGGCTCAATGGACACTCTAGCTTCAAGGTATATAAGTAATTAATTGTTGTATTGTTTGTATTAAAGTTAACATTTGTGAAAAGGGGCGTGATTATGTTAATATTGATCTATAATGGTATTCAGAATAAGGCCTTGATATTATAATTAAATGAAAATAATATTATTTACAGTCTAAACCTAGACAGTTGGGAGGTGAGTATTTGTAAGTTGTAAAAGCCGAGACCAATGGAAGTTTTGTACAATTGTGAACTGATCCTTGAGTTGTGTTACGGTATCTGAATACCATTTTAGATAATTATTAACATATTCACAGCCCTTTTCACAACTTTTAACTTTAATACTAACCAATACAATAATTTATTACTTTTATACCTTGGAGCTAGGTTGTGCCCATCGAGCCCATGCGTGAGAGTGGGTTAAACTTAAGACAGTGGGTAGAAAAAAGAATATCTTCTTCCGAGTATGTATAACATTTTGAAGAAATTCGATTAAGTTTGTTAAGCGTACAAGTATCAAAACATACTTGTTGTATTATTTGGTTGATAGGACTAAGGATATAGATATGGAAGAATAACTCCTTTAACCACAAAAACTTCGAGAAGTTCAACTAGAATATAAAAGAGTACAAATATTAAGATATGGGTATTGCTTGTATTTAAAATTAAAATAATTGATCAAAGTTATAAAATAAAGTGTGTTTTCATAGACTTAAATCTTTTTAGCAGCTAGCTCAAGCCTTTTTCTTATAAAATTGATTGTATTTTTTTTCTTTTAATAAGTGAAAACTTCCACGATAACTGTAACTGTTGGTACATATCGAAACTACCCTGGTAAAAGTTAGGTCGAATCATGCGGCTGTCCGCTATTGTGACAAACAACTGAAGAGTGCAAGCTGAACCTTGAATCGGCTAACGGTAAACAAAATGAATCCAACTAACGCATATAGAGAAACTTCTTAAAATCAAACATTTTTTGGATCTTTGGTAAGATAGTACAAAGAAATAACTAGAATTGAGACTGCTGGTACAGCAAAATGAGCCAACGTGGATAGCGTTCAAAATTTACATTATATTTAATATTTTATAGACCTTGTTAATGTCGACTCACAAAATAAAGTGTTGCTTGATATGGTCGATTGGACAGTGGGTAGAGTTAATTTAGAAAAGTATAGAAGAATATCCCATTTTCAGAATAAAACTAGGATAAATTATTTAAAGAATATTCTTTGTTGAAAGATAAAAACTTAAAAACTATCAGAAATCCATACTAATGATATAACTCAGTAGACGTATTAGAATCTAAGACTTGGGCGATTTTGTGTATTTTGTGGTGGATTTTTAATGGTTTCATAGTACTATGGGAAGTTATCAATTATCTTATTGAAAAACTTTTAAAAAAAGTATGGAAGAATGCTTCCTTTTAGTGTAAAAACTTGAATAAATGGATTAAATTAGAAATAAAAGAGTAAGTATTATTATATGGAGGCATGAACATCCCTGTTCGGCTTCTCTTTAGGCACGTTTTTAATGGTCTGACACTGTAAAATCAAATTCTTCAAACAAATACTAATCCCTGAAATACGTTAAAAATGTATTACATTATATTTTATAGACATTTCTTGTTAAACTCAAGAATGAAGTGTTGGTTGAATTTAGTTGAAAGAATTACGGAAAGTTGAATTGGACTTGGAAAGGTAAAAAACTCTTGTTGCGATAAAAAAATTGAAATTGTTAAAGAGTTATTCTTCCATATTTTTTATCTAAGTCTAACTCTATCCTTAATTCTATCAACCTTAAACCTCTATCCTTAATTCTATAAATCCTTAATTCTATAAATCCTTAATTCTATAAATCCTTAATTCTATCAACTTTGTTCATTCATGCAACAAGTATGTTTTAATACTTGTACGCTTTACAAACGTAATCGAATTTCTTCAAAATTTTTTACATACTCGGAAGAAGATATTCTTTTCTTATATACATGGGCTCGATGAATCACAATTTTCCCCAACCATCCATTATATAATGGATGGGTTGGGTTAGGTTAGCTTAGGTTATAATGGATGGTTGGGGGAAATGTCAAATAAGGAACAATATAACAACACAATTTTTTTGTGGGGAAGTCACAGTGGATATATATTATTTAGGTCTACAGTTTTGATTTTATAGGAATTGAGTTCTTACTTACAGAACTATATATAAGGTTGTGAGGCTGTTTTCAACAAACCCATTGTTAAAAACAAAACACTTGGTGAACCTAGAACACATTTTTTGTAAACTATCGTCACGTATAATGTTATTATGAAAGTCACAAAGGTCATAAGTATATTTTAAAGTTATTTTTGAAAGTGCAATCGTTTGGTGTATTAAGATTTGTGTTTGGGTATGATGCAATAGCAAATTGTGTGACGAAATTTTCAAAACAATCTCATATCATGTTAGATCAATCATTTAATTTATAACACAGTAAATATGTATGAAGCCTATACAAAATTAATCTCTATTGGATAGTTTATCTACTAAGAAGTAAGGTGCAAGCATTAATTATATATAACGTGTGTAATCAACGGCGCGCGGATAGAGACAGGAGCGCCTGCAGGGTCTTTGACACTAAATGAATGTAGCATCATTATTGACAGCTGCCAAAATGAAGGCGCTGTTCAGTAACTTGGTTCTTTATAACAAAGCCAAATGAAATTCGATTTTAAGGCGAAAAATCGCAACGAAATAATACCTTGTTTGTACAGAGTATTAGGATTGCTGTAATTATATTAAATTATTAATGAGTTTTATTGATTTCTTTTCAGGATGTCATTGATCACAGTGCTAATGATTAAAGAATTCATAATAAGATCTAGGATTTAATAATTATAACTAACCTACAACTCGAGTGGGACTTATGTATTGTCAAGAATGTTTCCTATTAATACCATATTGAAATATTAAACTGGTAACACTGCCAGAACATCACCTTTGCAAGACTTATGTACCGTATTGCCAAATACATTTACCACCAAAATCGTCAGGGATCATGGTAGTCGATAGTTTTTTGTCGAATCAGTTTTGTAAGATGAATAAATTGCATTAATTAGGCTTTATACACATTATTCAATTCAATTCAAAATCATTTATTATTTCATAAATTTATTTTTACATTGCAGTGTCTTTTTTAATCTCTCTAGCATATACATACTCTAGAGCATACATACTCTCTAGCATATTTATACCGCTGTATGTGTATGGGTGGGTGGGTGGGTCAATATGGACGCGTGGGTGGGTCAATGCTACTCTACGTGTATAAGCGAGTGGGTGGGTCAATGCCACTGTACGTGTATGGGCGCGCGGGTGGATCAATGCTACTGTACGTGTATGGGTGGGTGGGTGGGTAATTAATAACTTGATATACTTTCACCGTTATAGTTTTATCTGATAGTATTTTGTAAGATTAATATAATGCCATAAATACGTTACCGATGTATTAAAACCGACAACTGGGAATCTTTTTGTAGTGTTCTTGATATATTTTTAAAGTTATGTGCAATTTAAACGTTTTTCTGAAATATTTACATTTTATAAGTATTATTTTCAAATACAGATCCCATCATTATTGATGGAGGCAGATAGATAATAAAGTTACTAGAATGCTATTATTAAAGTAATAATTATTATTTTAAATAAATGATATTATTAAAATCGCCGTATCTGTTTAGTTATTTAAAATTATATCTTCTTGTAGCTGTGTAAGTGACCTTATCATGATTACGGCGAGATGATAAGTTATGCAGCTGAGCATGTTTTATATTCACATTCGTCACACGTGACGGCTTCACTGTTTTCCATGACCTCCCACATACATATTGGACATGTAGATTTGTCGAGTCAGTTGTGTTAGAACAGTTCGTTGGGGATTTCATTTTGAGGCTTGAAATATTTCTGAGTGTTTGTGTCACCTATGCAAAATTTGTGTAAGTCTGTAAAAGACTTATGTGCTTGTAGTATGTGAAAATATTTTTATTTATTTGTTTTTTGTATTTTTTGTTTATTACTTTTTTGAATTTTTATTTATTTATTTAAATTTTTTTATTTGTTGACAGATGAGAGCCAGAGAGAGGCCAGGATGTGCAGGAAGATGATATTTTGTATATGAATAGAAAGAAAGGTTATGACCAGGTTTAGGGTTAATGTGGAATGTGATTGAGTGGAAGGAAATCGAAGAGAAGCAGAATGAAACATGTACTTCTTCTTCTTCTTAAATGTCCAAATGACGCTTTGGCTTTTCACTTTGTTAAAATGGCAGTAGCCATTTTTAAATTTACAATTTTTACTGTTTCTTAAAAAGAAGCTATTTAAAGTGTCACATATGCACTAAAAAAGTGTAGCCTAGGCTCTGAGTTACAATAAAAGCATTTTGTTTTACTTTTGAAGTGAAAATAAATAAATGGCAATGATTCAAAAAATTGATATGGTAAAGCTAAATCTACTTGCTGCGAAATGTCGTTAGCCAGTTTGAATGTAAGTCGTACTGTTGCATTTCAGATTTTCCTTCGAAAACTATTACTTCTCCGGGTACATATATCGTTAATTAACACAAATCACACTATAAAATTGAGAATTGATTTATTTAAACTATTAAATTGATGTACAAACTAAAAGCCGATCTCAGAGACTGTCCCTAACTCTTCTTCTTCTCTAGCCGAGGTCGAAGGCCGAGGTGTAACGAGCACAGCGAGTGACGGGGTTGGCACGCGTAGCATGCAGGGGTGTCCCCTAGTTTAAATTATTGAGACAGGAGAACCGTCTGGTGAATTGAACAGACAGTAACCCAATTATTGAACAGCGCCTTCATTTTGACAGCTGTCAATAATGATGCTACATTCATTTAGTATCAAAGACCCTGCAGGCGCTCCTGTCTCTATCCGCCATGATTCTGTAGCGATCTGAGCAGTACAGCCTACCTGGTTTATTTTTATGCACTACAAGTAAAATTCTAATTACCAATTATAATTAATTCCAACTAATTCTAGTCATTTTAAATGTGCCCTTGATATCGATATATCGATATACTAAAACAAAATCTCCTTTTCCATAATTATTTCAACTCTTCTGCCAATTTAAAATTGTTCTATACATTGTTCCACATATTTTTTCACACTTTTGATATTTTGAATACAAATGCCTAGTTTTGAAAAATATACGAAAATAAAAACTTAAAACTAAATATTTTTTATATTTTTTTCTATAAATTTAATTAGGCATTCGTAAAGCAATTCCAACGTGCAATTTCATTCTTTATCGAATGGAATTTGTTTGGAAAAATCTGTTTGAAAATAGCTGTTTAGTTGATATACGCGTGATCGGCTGGTGAATTGAACAGACAGTAACCCAATTATTGAACAGCGCCTTCATTTTGACAGCTGTCAATAATGATGCTACATTCAATTTGTCGGCACTGGTGGCGCAGTGCTGTAACCCAGCTACATGGGGACAAAGTGTTTGGGAGATTGTAGGCGATAGGTTGTATGCTCGGTCCTCTTAATACCGACATGGCGTCCGCTTGGTGGTTGCTATCGGCGTGGACACTACTAGAGAAGTCTGGGGTGTCCATGTTGGGTGGTAATCATTGTGCGGATGTTGTGTGGGGGAGATAACTGAGTATCAGGCTTGTCAATTAGCTGAAAATCAGACCAGCACTACGTGGTTCGGATTCCACGTAAAGCTGTAGGTCCCTTAGTTGCCCTGGCTGTTGGGCTATTAATAAATTGCCCTTTCTGAGGAACAGTTGAACTCAATTAGTAACCAAACTACACTCATCCACACTCATCCTACACTCATAAAACCATTCATATTCGCCTTAAAATACGCACAACGTTGTGTCGGCGTCTCATATGTAAGAATAAGAATAAGAATAAGATCGTATGTCTGGTTCTAAAATAACATTGTTTTGATGGGATTAAAACTAACAGGGCCAACAACCTCCGACAGTCTTTGCAGACTCTTAAACACACTGTGAAATTCAGTTCTATAATTTCAAGTATTAACATTTAATTTTATATTCGGGGTTTTTATTAGTGTCTAGTCAAATAATGAATCTGTAGACATTAAAACAGTTACACAGGGATGCAAAGTACAATACTTGGGATTGTCACACATTATAATTCTCTTAACAACCAGGCTTGGTGTTTTCACCAAACATTTCCCACGAAGACAAACAACAGTTAATTCGGTATTTTGTCACTAGATGCGGCACCTTGACTTACATAATTAACGCTCCAGCCCCCCCCCCCCCGCCCCGGCTGCTTTCAGTTACAACTAGTGCAACGAAATTAATTGTCATAACAAATTTGCCTGTGATTCTTGGCCCCACCTTTACAAAAAACCAACGCTTTCTTAATATTGAACACATTTGTTGGTGTACAACCATAAGTCCAACTACACATTAAACAACAACGTTGAAACGTACCTGAAAAATAACAGGTTAAGGAATTAGACAAAAATAGAACAATATTTTTTTTAATTATATACGAACGTGAGTCCACGATTAGGAGGTATTTCAAGTATGAAAAAAGAAGAAGAAATGAAACATGGAATACCAGTTTTCAAAGCATACAAAGTCGAGTTGTACGAAAACAAATTGAAAGCTATAGTTTATTCATTGAATAAATTTAATTGACTTCAGAGTGCTCTTGTAGCAAATGCTGAAACTACGATCATAACAATGCCTTTACGTCTTGCATTTTTACCACGTTTCAGTTCTTTGAATTCTCCAGTTTTATAACCTGCTTGTTTGATATTGTGAATTTGAGTGTGAACAAAAATATTACTACCGTGGACTTTGTATTATTATTTCCTATTTTCATAGATTGCTTTTATTCCATTATTTATATACACTAAGGGACACCCCTGCACGCTTCGTGTGCCAACCCCGTTTCTCGTTGCGCACGTTATACCTCGGCCTCCGGCCGTGAATGTTCACTACAAATAATATTAGTTTAACTGTATAATATAAAATCACAATATTAGATTTATTTACTCACACTACTTGCGTTGCTACTTACTTCTAAGTACCCAAAACACCCTATGGTATTTCTGAGCCTATTACAAACGTGTTCATTACATCATTCCCTGGTTTATCGTTATGAAATGTATAACCTCACTATTACAAACACCATTGTTTACATTCCAACAGCTGTTAATACTTTTTATAAATCATTATTTACATTTGAACAGAATCAGCTGTTTGATACGTTTCTGTGTAAAACTGTGTTTATTTCGTTCCGATATTTTTTTAGAAATATTTAATAATTATTGTTCTTTTTAATTGTAAAAATATTTAAAATATGTAGGGAAGTTCGCATTTTTGTGTTTACTTGTGTATTTTCTGATCAATATATTGATCTGAACCTAATTGTAAAGTAAATGAATACCTCAAAGGTTAACCCGTCAAATGTAAACAAAGTATTGTTCATTGATGTGGGAAATGACCACAATTATTGCTCTAATGAAGGAATAGTACCTGAATCACTTGGACACACTCTTCCCAAGCAACGTGAAGATGAGACACCAAACAAAAACGGTTGGCAAAGGGTGCCGATCAGAAATAAGAGAGTTTTGCCCTCAGGTAATGGGTTGGATGTTAAAAAACCTTGTACAAGGTCTGATATGAACAATCCTATCAACTTACGCAATAGTTTTGAGTGTCTAAATAATCCAAAACAAACTGCAGATGAAGAAATGTCTCATGACCAAGACGCCAACAAAGCAGAGGTAAGACCTCCACCAATATTTGTCCCAAACATTTCCGATATTAAGAGTATGATTGTAAGTATTGAAAAAGTGATAACAAAGGATTCTTATTCATACAAATGTATTACCAGAGACAAGGTAAAAATTAATGCTGTAAACATCGATGCATACCGTACCCTAGTCAAACATTTAACTGACATGAAAGTAAGCTTTCACACTTATCAAATTAAACAGGACAGGGCCTACAGAGTTGTGCTTAAAAACATGCACTTTTCCACTGAACTTCAGGATATAAAAGCAGCTATAGAAGATCATGGTTATGCTGTTAGAAACATATCAAATCTGAAAAGTTCTAGATCTAAAGATCCTCTGTCTATATTTTTTGTAGACTTAGAGCCCGCACCCAATAACAAGGACATTTTCAATGTACAGTTCTTACTAAATGCTAGAATTGTATTCGAACCTCCCTATAAACGTAATGACGTGGTACAGTGCAAAAAGTGTCAACGGTACGGGCATACCAAATCTTACTGTTGGTACAAAAATCGCTGTGTGAAATGCGGTTCTGATCACCATACAAATAGTTGTAACAAATCTAAGGAATCTCCGGCTACATGTGTACTATGCGGTGGTGAGCACCCTGCCAATTATAAAGGATGCTCTGTATATAGAGATGTTAAAAACAAAGCTTTTCCTACTGTACGTTTGAATGTTTCAAAAGGACCAGGGACTTCTTCACCACCGGGGAAAGACAAAGTTGTTAAAAACTTCCAATCGCTTATTGCCCAGCCTCGAGAATCTTCTTTAACAACAACTACATCATCTCTGACTTACGCAGGCGTAACATCAGGTCGAACAAATGCGGAAGAAAATTTAAATAAATTAATCAGTGGATTTCTAAACAAATTTGAAATGCTCATGTCACAACAAGCCCAACAAGTAGGTACACTGATCAACCTACTAACAACCGTCATCTCAAAACTAAAATGACTAACTTCTATAGGATTGGTCTTTGGAATGCCAACGGCTTGGCCCAACATAGCCAGGATATTAAGATTTTTATTTCAATGCATAAAATTGATATAATGCTAATAACTGAAACACATTTTACTGCCTTAAATTACTTTAAAATTCCAAATTTTTCTATTTATAGCACCAACCACCCCGACAATACCGCTCATGGGGGAAGTGCTGTTTTAATTAAAACTACTATCAAACATCATGAAATTACAAAATTTCAGCACAATGATTTTCAAGCTACCAGTGTTGTGGTTGAAGATTGGATGGGTCCTTTGACAATTTCTTCCCTTTACTGTCCGCCTAGATTTAACATCTCAGACCAGCGATTCAATCAGTTTTTCAGCTCACTTGGTCCTCGCTTCCTGGCAGGAGGTGACTACAATGCTAAACATGTAATGTGGGGATCAAGACTAGTAAATCCTCGGGGAAGAAATCTGCTAAAATGTATAGATAATAATAATTTAAATTATTTATCAACTGATCATCCTACTTATTGGCCAACAGATGTAAATAAAATTCCAGACCTGCTTGACTTTTTTGTAACCAAAGGGATTTCTCTAAATTACGTGGATATCACCTCATCTCTTGATCTTTCATCTGATCATTCACCTTTGATACTGACTATAAGCTCGTCTATTATGTCAAAAGAAAAACCTCCTACACTGTCAAACAAAAATACTAATTGGGATCAATTTCGAGAGTTGTTGAACAATACCTTAAATCTGACCATTCCCTTAAAAACCGGAGGAGACATAGATAATGCAGTTGAAATCTTCACTTCTTCCGTTCAGGCTTCTGCTTGGAAATCAACTCCGGAACTGCGTAGGGAAAATATTAATCAAATTAACTATCCATTTTACATAAAACAAAAGATTGCTGAGAAACGTCGCTTGCGAAGAATCTGGCAACATTCAAGAAATGCTGTTGATAAAACAAACTTCAACCGGGCCTCCCAACAGCTGAAAAGAATGTTGCATGATATAAACAATGTTTGGTTTCAGGAATTCACATCAACCCTTTCTCCCACTGAGGCGACTGATTACTCATTATGGAAAGTGACGAAAAGGATGACGCAGCCACAAGTCCCAATCCCTCCTATTTCCAAGCCTGACGGTTCTTGGGCTAAAAGTAGCATGGAAAAGGCAGACTTGTTTGCTAACCATTTTTCAAATGTATTCAAACCTAATCCTGTAAACAGATGTAATGACATTGGTCCTAATGTTAAAGAATTTCTGGGCTCACCTAATCAGCTGGAAATGCCAATAACCTCATTCAAACCATCGGAAGTAAAGGGAGCAATCGAAGGACTTCGTGCTAAAAAATCTCCTGGCTATGACCTTATTACAGGAAAGGTGCTAAAAGAGCTCTCTAGGAAAGCGATTGTTTTCCTTACTATATTGTTCAACGCCATGTTGAGACTTGAGTACATTCCATCTCAGTGGAAGGTAGCTGACATTATTGTTATTCTGAAACCTGGTAAACCACCTCATCAGGTTACTTCATACAGACCGATAAGTCTCCTACCGATTCCATCAAAACTGTTTGAAAAATTGTTTTTGAAACGATTAAATCCATTATTAACTGAGCTAAATTTACTTCCAAATCATCAGTTCGGATTTCGACCTAACCATTCAACAATTGAACAGGTGCATCGAGTTGTTGATAAAATCAGGCAAACCTTAGAAAAAAAGGAATTTTGCTCAGCAGCATTTCTCGATATAAGCCAGGCTTTTGATAAAGTCTGGCATGATGGGCTGTTGTTCAAAATTAAATTACTTCTACCTCATAATTTCTACAATCTAATAAAATCTTACATATCCCAACGATACTTTAGAATAAAATTTCAAAATTGTTATTCAAATCTAAAATTAATTGAATCTGGAGTTCCACAGGGTAGTGTATTGGGCCCTTTATTGTACACAATATTCACAGCTGATATTCCAACTCACCAAGAAACTCTAACTGCAACATTTGCAGATGATACTGCAGTCCTTGCTTCTCATTGGAACCCTTTTACAGCTTCTCAGATCTTGCAAGATGTTTTAAATTCAATGACAGATTGGATAAAACGTTGGAGAATACAAGTAAACGAGAGTAAATCTATACACATTACATTTACGCTTAATTTGGAAAACTGTCCAAATGTTTCCTTAAACAACACTCTACTAACTCAACGAAATGATGTTAAATATCTAGGAATTTACTTAGATAGGCGACTGACATGGCAGAGCCATATCTGGAATAAACGATTGCAACTAAATGCAAAATTTTCTAAAATGTATTGGCTTTTTGGAAAAAGATCCCACATCTCCACTGAAAATAAACTATTACTGTACAAAGTTGTCTTGAAGCCAGTGTGGACATATGGCATACAGTTGTGGGGGACAGCATCATTATCAAATCTGAACATTATTCAACGTTTCCAGTCAAAGGTACTGAGAACTATATTGCAAGCTCCATGGTGGTATGTTAGGAATGCAGTAATCCACAAAGACACAAGAATTGACTACGTGCAAGATGAAATCTCAAAGTTTAGTTTACGTTACCTACAGAAGCTTGAAGCACATGAAAACCATCTTGCTGTGAATTTATTGGACAATAGTGAACACATTTATAGACTAAAAAGGCATGACTTCCTTAGTTTAAGTGAACGTTTTTAATCCATTATGTTGTTTACAGTCTTTGGAAGGTAATCAACCATTGTTATTTAAAATAGATCACATTTACTTATTGTTCATTATTGAATAGATTGTAAATATTAAATAAATGTTATTAAAAAAAAAAAAAAAAAAAACATTTGAACAACTGTTCTGTTCATTTAAATCTCTTCCCGTGTTACTCTTATGGCCAAAAAACGTAATTTCAGGGCTTCCCACGGCCGTCATGATAATAATATTTAAGAATTAATACCTTATTGCACAACTTCGAACAGAGGTAAATTGTTTGACACCTCAATCGTTAAAATTGGTCAAGAAATAAGGGAGTAGTTGACAAAAAACGGATTTTCTCTATCACTTTTGTTTGAACCAAGCATGTTTATAAATACCTCTTCAAGCAGAATATTACCTCAACAAGTTGTTATTGTCCGTTGTACGACTTGTGTAGCTCTTGGCATCACCGCGCGTCAGAGCTACACATAAATGCCACCACAGTAACTATAGTTAGCGTGAATATGATCAAGCATGCTCGTATCAAGTCGAGTCGTCCATTAAATAAAATTTAATATACACTGTAATTCATTTTTTAATGGATTTATTACTTTGGGGAAAAATCTAAATTACAAGCAATCATTTGGGATGTAACTATAAATATTAACATTAGTAAGTGTATTTGATAGATTTCGATAAATATAATTCGTGTAAGAAAGTGGTGCAGTGCTGTAACCAAGATACTTGGAGACAAAGTGTTGAGGAGATTGTATACAATATGTTATACGCTCAGTTCTCTCAATACCAACACAGTGTCCACTCAATGGTTGCCATCGACGTGGACACTACTAGAGAAGTCTGGGGTGTTCATGTTGCGTGGTGGTCAGGGTCCGATGTTGTGTAGGGAAGAGTAGTGAGTATAAGGCTTGTCAAATAGCTGAAAATTAGACTAATACTAGATAGTTCGGATACCACGTAAGCTGTAAGTTTCTTAGTTGCTCTGAATATTGGGCTATTAATACATTCCTCTTTATGATGACCATTCAACCTTAGTTAGTAACTATCTCCGATCGGCGTCTCTTACTATTCATTAATGAATATTATATTTCAATAGCAGTAAGGTAGTTTTTTTTTATTTTTTTATTTATTTATTATTTATTTATTTTTTTTTTTTTAATGATGGATTATTTATTTGATAAGGTAAACTGGGGTTGTCGGATAGAACATTGTGATGCTTGGACCCAGTTTTGTTTGGTAGGCTGGTTGGGACCACCAGCTTGTCGTGACTATCGAACTACAGTAGTTATTTATCATTATTTAATATTGGCCGAGTTAGAAGCGATTACTATGTTATTGGCCTCGGCTGAGCGCTAAGTGCGTGAGTCAGGAAGCAAAATTCCCCTAACAGAAATAGTCCATGTCGCCATTGCAAATTTCAATCGCTAATTTCGTAGGTGTTTGTCTAACTTAATTACGGCAGAGTGTGAATGTGTTAACAATGTGACGGTAAGTGCAAGGTTACTCTCTATCTTCGGCAAACAGATGATCCACCTCAACGCTGCTCCGCCGACACCATGCTCCGCGGAACTACACTGCTGTATAGCTGTCTTCTGGCCGTGGCGGCTGACGTAACCACGTGAGTATTGGGGGAAGGTGTTCTGCAAGTAAATTATGACATCCCTATAATACGTGAAGCCGTGTTTTGTCAACGCAACTCATAT
This sequence comes from Stictocephala bisonia, assembly GCA_035578905.1. Taxonomy (NCBI): domain Eukaryota; kingdom Metazoa; phylum Arthropoda; class Insecta; order Hemiptera; family Membracidae; genus Stictocephala; species Stictocephala bisonia. Next base: position 197,992 of record JAQJVL010000811.1, read on the forward strand.
CTTATTTATTGACCATTTTAAACGGCTGAGGCGTAACAAAATTGCCTCAACCTCGTAGTTGTTGTCGGGGTGCCTCTGTTCGTAGTTGTGCTAAAAGGTCTGAAATATTCAATATTTTACCCTGAAGGCTATGAGAAACCCTCAAAGTACATTTTTTGGTCATAAGATTAAAAAAGAAAGATATTTAAATGGTTTGAAAAGTAACAGATGCTCAAATGTAAATAATGGTTTCCAAAAGGTTGTAACAGCTGTTTGAATGTAAACCAATGGTGTTTGTAATATTGGGGAGGTTATATCACAGCATTTATACTGTGGTTAAATCTTTCATCTTATACTATAAAACGAGCAAGGAATTGTATGTATTTCCAGTCATTTTATTTAAAAAAACGGCTTTACCGATTTTCTTCGTACTTTGTCTATAAAAAGGTTTTCTACCTCAGGAATCCAATGGATTTGGTGACAATTTTGAGAAAACAGCTGTTTGTGTAGTGAACTGGATATTAAGTTTTGTTCTCATATTTTTACATTAAATAATTGTTTTGATTGTTAATTGTGTTAAATAATGTTGTTTTAAGTGTTCTAAAGTTTCTGTTTAAAATGTAATTAATTAAGTGGTGTCAGTTTTAACCCCTTAAACTTTATTTACTAAATCAAATTTGTACAGGTAATTAAGGTTATAATTGGTTGTTACTTTAGTTTCATCATTCAAATTTCAATTAGTTTAACAATATGAATGTCAATTTTAAAAGTACACACGATCATGACTATTAATTGTGTTTCACAAACAATAAACGAGTCTATTCCTTGGCAAACAGTCACAAATAAAAGAAATTTATCCTTGCCCATTGACTCTCAGTCTGATTTCAAGAAATCACGTACCACAATGACACCTATCAAAACCCAAAATAATTTTGAGGTACTTAACCAAAAAGACATGGATCAGAATGAAGAAGATCTAGATCTAGAAGAAAGCCCAGTCAAAGATCCCAAACCCCCTCCAATCTTTATCTCAGAAGTGTCTAATGTTACTGCTATGACTTCGTTTATAAATTCAGTTATAAATAATGAAGACTACACATTTAAGTGTTTAAACTTAAACAAAGTAAAGTTGTCTACTACAACTGTAGACGCATACAGAAAGGTCGTTAAACACCTAACTGATTCTAAGATAGGATTCCATACTTATCAACTGAAAAATGAAAGAGCCTACAGGGTTGTTTTGAAACACATGCACTATTCTGTAGACACAGAAAGCATCAAGGATGCCATTGAAGATTTAGGTTTCAAAGTAAGGCATGTAAATAATATTCGTGACACTAAGACTCCTCTTTCCATGTTCTTCATTGATCTTGAACCCGATTCAAGAAACAAAGAAATTTACAACTACGACCTCTTGCTAAATTGTAAAGTGTTGTTTGAGGCACCTCGTAAGACAAGAGACATACCTCAATGTAAAAAGTGTCAGAGGTACATACCAGATCATATTGCTGGTATGCGTTTCGTTGCGTCAAATGCGGCAATAATCATGAGACAGGCTCTTGCCTCAAACAAAATTCCAGTCCCCCAAAATGTGTGTTTGCAACGGTCAACATCCAGCGAATTATAAAGGCTGTACAATCTACAAAGAATTTAAAAACAAATCATTCCCACCATTGAGATCCAAACGCCTTGCGAACACTGCTGCATCAAACGCCTCCGATACACCAAGCTCAGCAAATAATAAAGTCCCTGCATCAACAACTGTCTCTAAAAACACAATCAATGAAATTCGAGAAAGAACAGCCTCCAGTCCAACTTATGCTCAAGTCTTATCATCACACAATGAACAACTTAAAGAAAACGCCAACATTGCATTCATATTAAATAATTTTTTCGATAAATTTGAAAAACTAATACAACAACAAGCACAACAAATAGGTACATTAATGAACCTTTTGACTACTGTTATTAACAAAATTAAATGAACAATTACTATAGGATAGCGCTATGGAATGCTAATGGCATGGTTCAGCATAACCGTGATATTCAAGTATTTATCTCCATGAATAACATTGATATTATGCTGATATCAGAAACCCACTTCACTGAATTAAGTCAGGAGGAGATCGGCCTCTCCTTAAAAAAAAAAAAAAAAAAAAAAAAAAAAAAAAAAAAAAAAAAAAAAAAAACTTTAAAATTCCGTCATTTTCGTTGTATAATATTAATCATCCAGACAATACTGCACGTGGTGGAAGCGCTATTTTGATAAAAAATGTGATCAAACACTACGAGCTACCAAATTATCGGCATCCCCACATTCAAGGTTGTTCAGTGGTCGTAGAAGATTGGGCTGGGCCACTAACAATATCTGCTGTGTATAGGCACAATATTACAAACCAACAATTCAATGATTACTTTGGAAACCTGGGATGTAAATTTATATCAGGAGGCGATTTTAATGCAAAACAACCCAATTAGGGATCAAGACTTGCCAATCCACGAGGGTGCCAATTATTAAAAACCATGAATGGGTGTAATCTAGATTATATGTCTACAGGTAAACCAACTTACTGGCCGTCCGATCAACAAAAGGTACCTGATCTTCTAGATTTTTTTCATAACAAAAGGATTATCTAGAAATTACCTAAACGTAGTGAGCTCCTTGGACCTCTCATCCGACCCACCAGTGAGTGATTCTTACAGTTAGCTCAACAATTATAAAAAAATCTACTCCCCCTTCCTTCTGCAATAGATGGACCGATTGGCTTCGTTTTAGAGAAACTATATCTGAGCATCCTTCAGTGGTGACGTGATTTTTTGTGACATCTTTAGTGACTATGGTCTGTGAGACCATATTTATAATTTATTATAAAATCTTTACAAAATGGCACAGGAAAAATACAAAAACAGCTTAGATAGTTTGAGAATATGTTTATTTATTAGTTAAATACAAAAACTGTTCACAAACATATTTAAAAATATTTTTTTTTATAAAAACTAAAACAATGTTAAAAAATTTAATATAACAAATTGAAGTTAAAAAAATCATTATAATATGCATCTTGAATTCTAATAGTGGCTATTAGTTCTACATTTGTATATTAAATAACTACTTAAACCAAAAATTAACTGATATCTGTTTGTAACATAACAATAAACTGCCTTAAAAATTACTCTATAAAACAAAACAAATTAAGATATTTTTAGTACTATTTTTTTTTTTTTTTTTTTTATTTATAAGTCTGAAAAGTTAAAACTATATAATTATGTACCTAAAATTGTCTTAAACAGTTATTCATTAAATTTCATAATAATTAACAAATAAAAGTGCTAGTAATTCTTATTAAATCTACGAACAATCATCTTAGAAAAAACATAAAAATTGTCAAATCAAACTAATTTATAATTATGACAAATAAACCAAATTTTACCATCTAGTTCAGTTATAATAGAAGTTAGAATGAATGATTTTTTAAACCACACAGTTTTTGCATATAATACCTGCATGTTCGAGGCACAGATAAGTACTGCACTTCTGGCAAGAATACTTAGTTTTCCGGTTCTTCGGTCAAAAACGATCCTCTTCACTGGCACACTCAAGAAGACGTCGAATGTGTTGTTGTTCTCTTTCGTAGTCCATTATCTGTAAAAAAAATTATACTTAACATATAATATAGACTGTCATCTACTGGTACAAAAATGTATAAATAATTGTTTATAGGATACAAATATACATAAAATATTCATATAACACAATTTGATGCACTTCTTCTTATATATTATTTCATTAAACATCTCATAAAGTAAGCAGTTTCGTATAATTATGCCTAATAAACAAAATAAAACCTATCTTACCTAAATTGAATACATAATCCAAGACGGGAGTAGTGACTCTGGTGTAGTAGACCATATACGGGACTAGTGACGCTGGTGTAGCAGACCGTAACTTATCATAACCTCAAAACTGTACATGAGACGATTGTGTCCAGACAACTGACAGCTCAGGACTACCCATGTTACAGCTACTGAGAACCGCGCCCTTCCACCACTTCCGGTTTTATTGGAATTTCAAAATATTAACTGATGCGGTCTGTCAGACAAGGCGTCACCACTCTGTCACTACCTTTAAAGACAAACGATCAACTTGATGACGCTGTTGAATATATGACCAGAACATTTCAGGATTTTGCATGGAAAGCGACACCTCAGATACAGCAAAAGGCTAATATTGAAAAAAGAATATTGGAAATAAAAAAGAACATTGCAGAAAAACGCAAATTAAGACGAATTTGGCAAAACTCACGACATCCAGTAGATAAACTAAATCTAAATAGATCAAGCCAAAAATTAAAACGATTGCTTAGAAAAGTGAGTAATGCTCATTTTTCGGAATTCACAGCCAACCTGGACGTAACCGATAATACTGACTATTCGCTTTGGAAAGCAACAAAAAATCTTAAAAGTCCTCAACAATCAATACCACCAACTCTAAAACCTGACAAAACATGGGCTAAAAGTAACGTCGAGAAGGCAGAAACGTTTGCTAATCATTTTGGGAATGTATTCAAACCACACGCCATAGTATCTACACTTGAGGAAGAAATTACTGATTACTTAGAATCTCCCAATCAACTTGACTTGCCTATTAAAAACTTAACTCCATCAGAGGTAAAAACAGCTATAAACAAGAATCTTAACCCAAAGAAAGCTCCTGGCTACGACTTGATTACTGGTAGATTACTTAAAGAACTTCCCAGAAAGGGAATCGTTTTATTGACTATAATATTCAACGCTATTCTTCGTTTGGAAAACTTTCCCTCCCAATGGAAAATCTCTCAAAATGTAGTCATTCAAAAACCGGGAAAACCAATCAATGAAGTAACATCTTACAGACCAATTAGTCTTCTTCCAATCATATCTAAATTGTTTGAAAAACTTCTGTTACAAAGGCTCGACCCTCTGATCTTAGAAAAAGAATTAATCCCTCAACATCAATTCGGATTTCATCAAGGGCACTCTACAATTGAACAAGTCCACATGTTAGTGAGTGTAGTGAAAGAAGATCTAGAGAATAAAAGATTTCGTTCTGCTGTATTTTTAGACGTGAGTCAGGCCTTTGACAAAGTGTGGCACAAAGGTCTGCTCTTTAAAATTAAGTCATTACTGCCTCATACTTATTACAACATACTTAAATCATATCTCTCAAACAGATTATTCCAGATTAAGTATCAAGATTCACTCACAACAATACGTCCTATAGAATCAGGCGTCCCCCAAGGTAGTAGTGTCCTTGGTCCTATCCTTTATACTATGTATACTTATGATCTTCCACAAAACCCAGATATAATGGTGGCTACTTTTGCTGATGATACAGCACTGCTGTCTTCAAATAGAGATCCTGTACTGGCTTCCAATTTGTTACAAACATATCTAAACATCCTAGCTATTTGGTTACAACATTGGAAAATTAAAATAAACGAAACAAAATCTCACCATGTTACCTTTACATTGTCTACTACAACATGTCCTCCAGTTTCACTAAATAATATAATTTTGCCTCAGACAAGTAATGTTAAATACCTCGGTATACATCTGGATCGGAGACTAACATGGCAGCTACATGTTTGGAATAAGAGACTGCAGTTAAATTTAAAACTGCGGAAATTGTCATGGCTTCTAGGCAGAACATCAAAATTATCAACAGAAAATAAACTTCTAATTTATAAAGTTATACTGAAACCAGTTTGGACTTAATGGCATTGAGCTCTGGGGAACAACATCAACTTCCAACATTGAAATTATTCAAAGGTTCCAATCTAAAACCCTAAGATTTATTCTAGATGCCCTTTGGTATGTTAGAAATCAAACCATTCATGAAGACACTAAAATTCCGTATGTAAAAGATGTAATCAAAACGAAAAACTTGAAATACCTTCAGAGACTCGAGAACCACCAAAACTACCTAGCAGTTAATCTTTTGGACAATAGCAGCAGTGTTTACCGCCTTAAGAGACACAGTGTTCTCCATTTAAAAGACAGATTTATCTAATTTTCTTTTCTTTTCATGTTTTCTACTTTTAGAACATTGTAAGTCAGGGCAACCAAAGGGTTGTTTCTGACTCAGGTTATTCACCCTGATGAGATTTACTTATTGTTCAAATTGTATGAACAGATTGTAAATAAAATAAATGTTATAAAAATTTTTTTTTATATTATTATATTTCTCATATTCTATGAGTTTTCACGATTCCAAAAGTACACAGTAAAAATATAGAAGACAGGCGGGTAGGTCAATACCACTGTTTAATGTTTAATATTTACTATTTCAACATGTGAGTTATGATTTTAATTTATTTTTTTAAATAACACATGTTTTTCTGAATCTGTTAAAATGTAAACAAACCAAATATTATTGTATTTTGCTTACCTATGTCTAATATACACAATCCAGTTATTCTCGAACTTTATTTCATTTTTATTATAATTTCAACGCACCGCAACGCATATTTATGGTCCTTCGAGCCGGAAGTAAGATAAATTTACAGTTCATTGATAACTTCAGTTCAGTGTATTTTAACTTTTTCTTAGATGCCAGGCGTACGTCCTCCAAAACGACGCAAGTTTAATTTTAATAAAAATGAGTTCTTAATAATAAATAATACTTATTTTGTAAAAATTTTTGTTATTTTATTTATATACGAGTATATTTATTCTAACAACCTTGTCAATAGAATTTATCAATAAAATAATTCTCTAGAAACATTTTCAAATATATTTTAATAATTTTCATAATGGGAGATAATTATTGTGTTTATAACAAAATCAAACAACTAATAACAAAACCAAATTTTTACAGATGAGACACTAACCCGATCGGAGATTGGCTTTCCTGGTACTAATGTTAAACCAGGAAAAATTGTAAGCATGGTTTTATTCACATTCGATTGTAGGGCTAAACGTTTCAATGGTCAATGGTAATATAATGTAGTTATTTTATGTATTTAACGAATGTTCATCTTAAAAAAAAGAAATAATCACATTTGAAATAGGCTACTAAGTGATATAATTAGATGTTCATACTAATAAATAGGTATCAACGCAAGTAGTGTGAGTGAGATGCTGTAAATTAACTTAATATTGTGAGTTTACGTTATATAGTTAACCTACTGTTATTTGTAACTAAAAAAACACAGGCCAAGGCGTAACGAGTGCAACTAGTGATGGAGTTGGCTCGTAAAGTGTGCATGAATGTCCCCTAGTTTGTTAGAGTTAGTTTTATCTAAGCTATTTAATTTAAATTGCCGTGATTAATTTAGCATAGTCTGAACTGAAATTCGCAACCACTCGATTCAGTAGTTTCTAAACGATGGCGGATCATCCAGTCGTGTATATGTTATATGAAGGATTAAAGATCATCATTTAATTTCATTATTAGAGGTAGGGTGTACCTTGATGTTTTGTAAAAGCGTTATCTTTTTAAGATTGTTTTACGAAGCCAAAACTATCCCTGTTGAGTAGCAAGGGGTGTATTTTTTTTTTTGTTTTTTTTTTGTTTTTTTTTTGTTTTTTTGTTTTTTTGCTTTTTATCCTGAATGCTATTATTTTAATCTAAGAAAATGTAAAGTACGTAGAAACACTAGTGAGAAGTTCCGTTTGATTAGAGCGTGTATTTTTATCTTTTAATAAAACATGAGAAAATGATTACACTAACCTAATAGAACACTGGTAGAATGGTTTAATTTATATGGAAAAACTAATACAAAGTAATATTGTACTTCCTCAAATACCATAAAACAGGTTGACTTTTTCTAAAAATATTTTCTGTAAATGCATGAGTAGTAAAGGTGAGATAAGCAACGAAGAGTTACGGCTCTGACGCCATAGTTTGCCGAGTGTTGGGCTACATGGAATATGTTGACACCTACCAACCTCATAATACGATGGCGTACTACTAGATATATGATAGCTGTAACAGTTAGCTGTGCAGGATATAACAGATTTGGTTTTTGATTCTGAATTTAAATTAATAATATCCCACACAACATTTGTAGGGTTCCAGTGTTATTAGGAATCACTTAGGGTCCCAAGATCTAGGAGTCAACCTCAACATTTTTAATAGGAGCGTGGTCATGTATATCACTTAACACCGCCATTTCAATCTGAAAATGATTGCGCAATCAATCTTTAAAAAGGGTGTGTCGTAAAAAATACCATAAAATATAGATCTGGTCATCGCCTATGTATTTTTAAGTTAAAACTAATTTGCCAAGGCTGAAAGAAAACCAGATAGGTGTTTTGTGATGTTTTTTGTTTCAGCTATGACAAATAAATCAGTATTAATTTTGAAAATATACAGGTGTTAATCAACTAATAGAATAACATAACCAAATTCATAACTAAAGAACAGCACGTCCTATTAAAATTTTAATTGTTCAATCGATTTCAGCTGGAAATGGGTGTTCAGTGACATATCACATGACCGCGTTTTAATTAAAATGTTGAAGTTGACTCCTAGATCTTGGACCCTAAGTGATCCTCATTATCATCGTAACACTTTAAATATGGGTTAATATTAATTTAATGGTTATATTCAAAAATCAAATCATTTTTAAACTGTGGAGGCAGGTTAGGGGTTTGGGGTAATTGGCTTAAACTCTCCTTGTATACTCTTAATTTATTGATTTTTAAAACTAGAGTAGCTGAACAAATTGTTCTAAAAATAAAATCTGGGGAAAGTGTTAAGAAGAGTTTTAATACTAATTGTTTAATACTAACCTGATTGTACAATTAGACGGAGTTCTCACTGATCCAACCTATTGGATACTGGCTAGACTTTGTGTCCTAGTGTTTGAGAGACACCGTGCGGTCGGCATCACCTGAAGCTGGATGCACTACCGAGGATTTAAAAAAAATTTGTAATATATATATATATATATATATATATATATATATATATATATATTTATACAGGGTGTTTCGGGATAAGTGTAAACAACTTAACCAGGAGATTCCTTACATCGAAACAACAAAAAAATATAATATTAACATGGGTCCGTAAACCAGTCGTTCTCGAGTTACAGCCAAAAAATGATTTTTTTCTATTTTAAGTGTAGTTATTGCACTTTTGGGCCTCTAGATTGAAAATTTGTAAAGATAGTTTGTTATAATGTTCACAGTTAGATAGATTATGAAATTTCAAAGAGATATCATTGATGTTTTGTACTATAATGTTAAGTGTCGCTGAGAAAAAAATAGTTCAAAAATAAAATTTTTCCAAAAATTCAAGGCCTCAAAAATGATTTTTGTTTTTGATTAGCTATTATATCATAACCGTTTGAGTATTTGGGCTGCAACTTTCCCAAAAGCTGTAGAATTTTATGGAGAACAAAATAATAACAATTTATGTATGCGTTAAAAAATAATATTTATGTAAAAACCCAAAATATTGTAAGATAACAAAATTTAGAAAGGAACACATCAATTATCCAGCCAGTCAATCAAATCCATAAAACCAAAGGAAATCTTTCAGCTGAAA